>JAJHUR010107656.1:0-17834 GCA_027495735.1 Lutjanus campechanus | reverse complement strand
TCTTAAGGAATTGATGCATTAAATCTACTTGATCCATAGCGAAAATATAGATAAGGAGATATCCTGTGTCACTTGAAATAAATACATACTGCGCGGTGAAATAATAAGCTCTATCGCCACTGAAACCATCTTTAAAAAGTGTCATAACCAACTAGAAGCGCTAGTTGCTCTCCACAGCATTATACCAGTCATTTTTGTTAAAGTAATATTACCAGTTGTGAACAGTGTTAACTTTTGTAATTAAAAGGCCCACCCAAAGTCACTGTGGCCCACCCAAAACTGAAATCCTGGCATCGCGCCTGGTACAGATACCTGAAAAATCTACTTAAGTACAGTAACAAAGTATTTGTACTTAGTTACTTCCCATCTCTGTTTGTTTTATACAGAATACAATGTATGCTAATCAGTCTACTGTTATTATATGTGCATCACAATATACAGATCCCAGTGGATCTACAAATGCATGAACTAAAAAACGACATAATATTTTCCAGACATTTACACTTCCGTGTAGTAATGCTGGCAACACCAACTTCAGTTGGTGCTAATAAGGAAGAAGGTAAAGCTATGCTCTGCCTTACTAAAGTTTTGGCAGTGTCTTAGCAGTTCCACCCACATTGTTTAAAGATTGAAGTCTGATACAGATGATTTTGTACTTAAGTTTCAGACTGACAATATTTTGCACAATGTTCAATATCTTCAAATTTAACCACAGTAACTATTCATTGTTTTTTCACAGAACTGTGTTCTGGTCTATAATTAATGACTGCTCTTTTTACACTTTGAAAAGCTATTCAGTGGGCCAAATTAGACCCGTTGTCTGGCCGTGAGCTTGCCACCCCTGGTCAAAAGAAACCAACCTTGACTGTCAGTAGAAAATGGGAAATGAACAGTGGTTTCCTCAGTGCAGTCTGACGGTTTGTTGACCCATCCATTAACTCCAACCTCCTCCCTTTGGCTCTACAATAACTTCAGCTGATGGACTTTGTCACTGCAACATAACTGTGTCGTTTTAGGGGCATTTTCCTGAAATCACATTTCCTGAACTGTCATTTTTCTTGTGCAGATAGTCTTTCACAAACTGTATATTGATACCATCCTCTGTATAATGCTCTGTGCTGGTGGTCAGGGATTCACAGTTAGACCACACTATCAACAACAGCCAGCAGCAAACTCTTCAACAAAGGTCACAACTGTCCAGGAGAAAGGTCGTCACTGTGCAGCACTGGCCTGCAGTGCATTTTCATGTCACGACATGGAACATAAATGCTGGAAATATTACAGCATTCAGGGCAAACAAGTCCTGATCCCTCACATGCACAGACTAACTGGCAGCTGCCTGAAAATTACATTCAACAATTACCACATATTTTCAAACCTCACAAACCTCACCATATATTCTCAGATTCTTATACATGTAAATCAACACAATATGATACGATACGATATTTTTTTATTGGTCTTGGACTGGATGCTGCACACATATAGCTGTCTTTATAGTAATATGAAGGTAATATAAACAACAGAGTTCTTAGACCTTTTCCGATGTCAAATTCAAGCTCTGTTCAGGAATTTTCAAGTTGCATTTTCAATTTTTTTCCATTCTCTTACAGCTACGGTAAATTGCATATTTATGTAATCAAAATGATTATTTCACTTCATTACAATAAATCAGATGTTATTGTGCTATAAACAACCAAAATTATGCTTTGTGATAGCATTCTACATAAGAGTGACAAATTAAGGGAAAATAAAAACCAGTCTGTAAGTAGACTTGGCATCCTACACAACCTGGCCGAGCCAACGTCCAACTTATTTATTTATTTATCTGAAAAAATATTATGAAAGTAGTGTAATTTTACAATTAAAAGTAGTTTCAATTACTTTATCCAAAATCACTTAAAAATACAACCTACAACATACAAATAATGTATTTTAAGTATATTTTACATCTTATTTTTATGCCAAGCCAAACACAAATTACAAAATAGTCAAAAGTAATTAAATACATATCTCTAAATACATTTAATTGAAATACTGGCAACAAAAGTCTGGCTACAGATTCATGTGAAGTTAGACTCGCTACCACTTTGTATCTTTATAATCCCTTTTACACTGGACAAAAAACCACACTAACCCCTGCTAACGTGATGTTTTTTCTTCAGTGGGAAAGACCACAGTCAGCATTCAGTCCGGGGTCAAATGACTCTGCAGCAGACACAGGTATTTATCGTCTCCAGCTCCGAGCGTCAGTGATGGAAACATGAATTCTGGTTGGACAAGCTATTTTCACACCTTTTTGGCAGAGGCAATGAAGGCCTGTCAACTCTTTTGCTCCTTTTTCATCTGCATGTGCTGCTTGGCTCAGTTCGTCTCGGTGCCGCTGTCCAGAGTTTGCTGCTGCTTGAAGGTGTGTATTTCCTGAGGAAGCGCTCGCATTTAGTCAAGCGGCCGAAGGGTGTATAAACATTTTACTTACTAAAGATTCTTCACAATAAAAGCCCCTCGTTATGTTGTTATCTAAAAACTTTTATCATGAAGAAGCAAAATCTGGCTGAGAGCAGAACACAGAGACTCTTAAAAACGTCTTTTTCTCTGCAGTCCTGCACACGTGGGTTCAGTCGTGGGTTTATGGTGCACATCAGAGAAAAAAGGCAAACAGGTCTACTGGCAATGGGACATCGCCCATTCTTAGCAGGTTAAACTTGCATATATGTGCTAATTTTGGTGTAAAATTGGTATGCATGTGAATGCATTGAGTTAGCTGGGGTGACACTTAGGCAGTACATGACTGTTTACTGTGCGTCATTTGCATTTTACTTTATTTACTTTACAATCTCTTGCCTCAGGCATCTTAATAGTAGTGACTAAATCCTGCTTTTTAAATAAAACGTTTCCTTCAATGATTGCAGCATTTATCTTACTATGTCCTTCAGCACTGCCTATAATAAATTAGCTAGAAGTGCTGAGAGCTATTAAGGAATATTTAAAGGTGTATAGAGCCTATTATGAAGAAGATTTTTTTAAAATTGCTTCCATGGTTTAAATATTCTGCATCTCAAACCTTTCAGTCCAGAATACAAAATATTTTATGACTAAATCTGTAAGCAATTTAGTGTGTACAAAAATAACAACTTCTGGTCCATTTCTGAATCTTAAGTGTTATACAAGACATAAATATTAAAAATCAGCTCATTTTTTATAAACTAACTTAAAACTACTACAAAAAAAAACTACTAATGTCATTGGTCACACGTGATAACTTGCACAGCATGTTGTCCATCTGTCTGTGACCCACACTCAGTTTCTTTAACAGCCCCTCCACACACACACACTGATACACACACACATTCATCTCCATTAAAGGCAGTAAGGGGTCTGCCAAGCCCTTCACACCTCTGTCAGTCCCTATACTTTGGATGACATTGAGCCCAGCAGTAGTCAAACAGCTACAGGGGAGGTGAGGGTGGCACAATGAGAGTTCACTTAGTGCTGCACTGCCACTCATACGACTACTGATACTACTACTACTGATACTACTACTACTACTACTGTTACAGCTTCAACTACAGCTACTACTGTTACCATGACTACAGCTAGTCTTACTACTGCTGCTGCTGCTATGACTACAACTACTAAGGGCAGTTGGTTTTGCAGAAAGACAGATACAGATAAAAAAGCCTACATTAAAGGGGATTAAAGGGGATGTTGGGAGGTAGGCAGTGAATACTGTAGGCTTGAGAAAACAGTAGTGGCCCCAGGTTGACCTTACAAAAAAACAATAAAGTCCAATCAGTCCATATCAGCATCACTACTGTTTATCTATTGTTTGTAACCAGCTTTGTTGTCGCTGTTATTGTTTTCATTCATTTTGGAGGTAACAATTCATATGAAAGTGCCATAACAGAATCTGAATTTACAGCTCATCTATTCAATTGTGTAATCCCATAAACCTTCTGTACATGGATTTCCATTCACATATTGTGGTGAAATAAAGTGAAATACCAAAAAATAAATAAATAAGTACAAATAAATAGTACATATAGGTTTAGACTCAGAATACAAAATAAGAGCATTGATGTGTCAATGCATTTAAATAGAATTCAAATCACAGGAACTACAAATAAATCATAAACTAAATAAACAGACATAATGATAAAATGAAGAGAGAAAAAAAAAACAGGTATTGGCATATATCTCATATACATGATGTTCATATCCGTAATCAGCACACTAGATATCAAAGTGCAGTTCAACCTCAGTAAGACAGCACTGCAGACAATATATCAAAATACAAATGACACAGTCGGCAGTATCATAATACATTGTTACCACCTCATCACTATCATCATCATCATCATCAAAAACAAAGCTGACATCATTATCATCATCATCATCATCATCACCATGTATTGCAAGTCATTACAAAGTCTCAAGTCTTTACATTTAAGTCCCAAACTACAAGTTTTCAGTCCTCCACATTTTATAATATAACAGTGAGTTTGAAGCCTCATTGATTTGCAAAGTCTCTTTGCTATTATGCTAATTTTATCGAAGCATTAGCTCGCTAACTATGTTAATATTAGCTTTGAAGTTGTTGCATCTCCATCCGTAGCTTTCAGCCCCGCACATTTTTCACTTTATTCATTTTCTTTGATATCATTTTTGCTCTTCTGGAGCTCAGTAAAATAATGTTTATTCCTTGTGGTTCTCTCTCGCAACTTGATTGGATGCTTTTGGATTGATTCAAACAAAGTGGATCTGGGTAATTAAGTTGACTTGCTGGAAATTAACAACGTTAACGTTAGCTGATTCAGGAACTGAACTGATTTGTGGAATCACAGACTTTGGGCTTAAGAGAAGGTATCAAGTCATCCAAAGTCAAAAGGCTCACGTCCAAGTGAAGCCATGAGTCACTGGTGTTAAATTCCGAGTCAGGTTGCAAGTAATTTTTTGACTTTGTCAAGTTGAGTCTAAAGTCATCCAATTTGTGACTCAAGTCCAAGTCATGTCCACATCTCTGCTAAGAGTAGAACTACCATTAATACTAGTAATATTGCTTCCTCTAAAACTACTGCTGCTACTTCTGATGCAGCTGATAATGAGAATGATACTATCACTGAAACTGATAGATACTACAGCTGCTATCTGCTGCTAATATGCTAACATGCTAAAAGCCTAAATACGGACAAGGACCTTTACTGCAAATTATTTAGCTTTTGTTATATAAAAGTTTCCTAAGCTAATGATCTTTATAAACAAATGAACAAAGACTTGTTTTGGAATGTTAGAAAGCTGATTCTGGCTAGCAGTAGTTGAAGAACCCCCCTCCCCTTTACCCTTCCACCCACCATTGCCCATCAGACCCAAAGTCATCTGGGGGTGGAGAGGCCCCAATTTTATGGGCACTTATGACCCACAGCGGACCTGCAGCGATCAGCAAGAGGATGGACACTCTGACATGGCATGGCAACACGGGCTAGTGGACCATGGCGGCTTCATTAACACCGGTACATTAACTGTAAATCCAGTCACAGACCCACGCCCACTCCGCCTCCCAGGTCCCCGTCTAGAACATCAGGTGAGAGGCCTCCAGCTACAGCTTGTGAGGGTCAATCTGCAATAAAAGGCATCCGTTTTCACGGCCTGCGGCAGAGAGATTGGAGACCTCCCACTCCTCTTTGCACCATTAACTTCACCCTTTCATGGCAGGCAGAGGGGCCAGTCACTGAGCTCCCATAATCCCTAGCATTACCTTCACCTGACCTTCATATGCCCAAGGAAAGAGCAAGTAAGTATGAAAAGATGAGAGAGACTACAGCAGTTGGACGATCATTCAGAAAAGGAGAGATACAGAGTGTGTGTGCGTGTTTGTGTAAGATTTCCAGTTTCTTCTCAAATTGCGTTAGTATTTCTCATTTTGAAAGAAGTTATTATCTTAAGGTCATGGCTTAACAATGAAAAAAATTCAGCGCTGCCTCTCCAGGAATATGCAGCACAGCATTTTACACCGAGTGCCAATGGTTAGTACTACTGCAGAAAGGTTCAAGGTCAATTTATTTATCATTCTACAACCCAAGGTTCTACGATGAATGCAAGATGTATTCCCTTTAAGCAATGTATACCACAAAAAAATCATCATTCATTGTGGAGTGTGGAGGATGAATTAAAAAGTCTTACAGCCTGAGGAAAGAAGCTGCTCTGAAGTTTGGTGTTATGGCAGTGGATACTTCTGTATCTCTTGCCAGGTGGCAGGAGTGTGACCAAGTTGTTGCTGGGGTGGGTGTTGTCTTTTAGTATCCTTTTATGCAACAAAAAATTACTTTTGGGTGTAAAATGCACTGTAAGCCACATGTTATGTATTACCATAGTTAACTGACCACATGCTTTTACCTACTCTGTATGCAAGGAAGTTGAAAATGTTTAGTGGGAAATATTGTAAGACTGTGTGGTGTTTTAAATTCTGGATATGCTAGATGGAGACTGGATTGTGTTGCCAAGACTGGAAAGCTAAGAAGACTTTTTTTCTGTTTGTGACTGTGTTTTCTAGAGTATAAGTAGACTGCTGGAAAAATAGTTTCTCAGACGAGCTGTTGTGTGGGGTTAGTTTGTATTTTTAGTAAAAGAAGACAACAGAGCCTGTCCAGAGGATGTTCATTTATTCATCAAAATAGTGAGTGGCCTAATTCATCAGCAGTCTTGGGCAAGTTACTGAAATTTAGAAATTAGTTGCAGCTACTAATTATGTCTCTCAAAAAGTATTTTACCAATTACTGCACCATAAAAGTAATTAGTTACCTTGGATAGTAACCTTTGCATTATTTTTAAATGCTTGCTATGTTAGTAACAGTGTAATTAACAGTATATCACTTGCCATAACCACAGTCTTTTCTTTTTTATTAAAAAAAAAACCCTAAAAAATTGTGTCCGTGTTGCCAAGCTGTCAATCTTCTACCTCACTGTCTTGGTTGGTAGATTGCTAGCCTTTCTTGTGTATTACTGCCACCAACTGTAAGTCAATGGAACAATGGGACACCAGCAAGTGGCAACTTCTGGGGTGGGAAAATTTCAACACAACGCAGAAGTGCCTAAAACTGCAGTTCCTTAAAGCTTCAGTTGGTAAGACTTAGCTTAAAATTTTGAACCAACACAAGCTTGACGTCACCCCCCCCTCCCTCACCGGTGCACTCATGCCCTGCCTCCTGGCCCTCCTGGCCCCTCCTCCCTGCCGCGGCTGTGCTGCGCTCGCGTGTCGCTGCAGCCGAACGTGACGTGAAGCGGCAGAGTGGCATACGTGACATGGAGTGTGAACCGGTAAGAGAAAAACATAAATTCAACTCCACACAGCTAGATAAGCTTGAATAAGATGCTAGCTAGCTATACCTAAGTTCGGAAGTTGTTACTCAATTGTTTATTTGGAAATAAGAACTCAAATATTGATGTTACTTTGCCGTGTTTCAAGTAGCTAAATGTAGGTTATGGTTCGTTTGCACGCCATTTATACACAGTATTACAGTATTTAGGACATTAGAGTAGCCTAGTTTGCCAGTAAAAGAGAAGCTCATTTACAGTCTATGCTTGTGATGTGTGACATGTTGCCTACTTGTTGATATGTTAGAGTTTTGAGACCGAGCGGCAGAGCTCCGATGAAGACTACACCCCCTCTGCTTCTACCGGCAGCCAGCGGCAGGGCGAGCGAAGGGAGGGGCGTGTCGCTGAGTCTGTGTGGAGTGATTGACAGATGTCAGACACTCCGTCAGGCGCTGCTCTGGCTCTGATTGGTTGTTTTGTCTTGGTCGCGGTGGACTTTTGCACATCGCTGTAGGGGCAGTAGGAGGGACCAATGGAGCTGCTTATTCCCACATTTTACAAGTCTCACATTTTACTCTGTGGCCATATGGACAGTTTTATGAAATAACACAATAAGTTAGTTTTGTTCAAGTTACCAACTGAAGCTTTAAATGGTCACTTGAGGCTGGCTCCAAAAGAAAGTCAGTCCCCATAGACCCCCATATTACAGTAAAATGCCCTACTTTACAGCAGAAATAAACACTTAAGTAGCCTTGGTCTTAGAACAACTATACATGGTGTGAATTTTTATAACTTTTATATTAAAGCTTAAAGTTATGCATAATTAAGGGTGTGCCCACTTTGACTGGCAGGTGGGTGCTGTCACTGGTGGTTACCTGCTAGGTTGCCACTTCATTCGGCCCGCCTTAGCTCCCCCACACGCCCATTTGTGGATTAGTCTGATGTTAGCCAAGTCAGGTGATGCCAAGTTGGAGACAGTCAGAGTTGCCACACTGAGCTTCACAATGGCTCCTCAGAAACCTATGGGTGACACTGAGAAACTACTGGTTATTATACATATACCATACATTTTACTCCACCAGTATTTGCAGGGTTCCCTTGATAGTTAACATAAAAATGAATGGCACAAGGTCTTTTGATACTATATTAACCCTTATCAATAACAAGAAAAATATTACCACAGTTACTCCATAAGTTGTGAGAGCAAGATAGTAAGAGCAGGTAAATGAAGACACTGAAGACAAAAGCTTCAAGAACACTGAAATTGTGGCTACAAACAGGAAACACAGCTCAGGAGGAGAATATTTTTAAGCAGCCATGTTGAAAATGAAGTGAATGACAGTAAAATAAGCGAGAGCGGAGGTGAAGTGTCCACAGCACCTGCTAGCACCAAACGGCGCAAAACAAAAAGGTGGTACTCGGAAAGCTAATCTTTTTTTCCAAGGTGGTAGTTTGAAAAACACTGCTAAATAAAACACATGCATATGGCTGTAATACCTGGTCGACTATGCGATCACCTGCATTAGCTCTAAACCGCAGGTACTGGGTTGCAATATTGCACGTTGGCCTTTGTGTGGCCCAGCCACAGAGACACAGCAGGCCACAGAGCACTTTGTTTGTTTTTGATCCCCCCAAGGGTAAAAAAAAAGGACATACTGAAAAAAGGTATAGAAATAGAATGAAAGAGTAATTCAGTTGGGGCCCTTAAGGGGAAATATGGATGTCCTGCAGGGTAGATACACAGAGTCCCTCAGCGCAACAAAGCACTTTGAGTTCCAGTTGCACTGCTCACCTTGCTTTTACACAGACAAATGGACATGCATTAGTGAGAAGGGGTGTGTGTGTGAGAGTTTGTGCGTGCATGTGTGTATATATGTGTGTTTGGGGCAGATGTGAAGCCCTGACTTGTCACCTCCCCCCATGTTCCACCTATGAAAACTGAAAAATGTCTGAATCACAATCCTAAAAATAACAGCAATGCAAATATACAGTACTGCCCTGTATTTATTTATTTATTTATTTATTACATCCAACTGGTCTTGTTTGGATAGAAAACCTCAAAAACTGTATGACTTAGCTTTTGAGTGAAATCATTGCACTACATGTCCCTGTTAAAGATTTATTTCATGTACTTCATCATGTTCTTCAATCCATAAAAGAGTCATGATCCCTTCAATTACTATAGGCCCCCGAGGACGCGTGTTCTCTGCGCTGTATGTTCTCTGTATGTAACTGTGCCACAACTGATAGCAGGACGCACAATCAGTTCATGAAGAAAAATTCTCTGGATCTTCTGAACATTGTCTTGTGGTCCCATATATTATCAGAGATGCAAAGTAACTAAAGACAAATACTGTGATACTGTGCCTGAGTAGATTTTTCAGGTCTTTACTTCAGTATTTCTTTTTCTGACCATTAAAAAAAAAAAAACTTTTACTCCCTACATTTTAATTCAAATATCTGTACTTTGTACTTCTCACATTTTCAATTTACAAAACGACATTAAAGACATAACAAGAAAAAAACAATATAACAGATGTAACAAGACAAAACTGACATAACAATTTATATCGGATGAAAATTATGTAAATGACACAACAAGACGATGTAATAAGATGGAAACATAGCAATACATAACAAGACAAAAATAAGCAATGCGACAAGACGAATATGACGTGACAAGACGAAAATGAAATAGAAGATGTAACAAGATGAAAACAACATAACAATACATAAGATGTAAACAGCGTAAAAAGATGTAACACAACATGACAAGACATAACAATACAAAATACGAGTATTTAGTGCTATGTGCAGATATTGTAACAGGCAAGAAGAAAGGAAAACGCTATATGAATATTGTGATCAGCACTAGATTCTCAAACTGTGTTGTACCACTGGTGGTACGCAAGCTCCCTCTACTTGTACGCAGAGGAACATCATTAATATTTTTTTTTAAATTAAACTGTTACTACGAACTTTTGAATGAAAGTAGATACAAATAAGATCACTGCAATGCGATTCAAAATAAGTTTTGTCTTTCCTGTACTTCTGTTTCAATATCAGCCTGATTATCAGTAGTTATGTTCAGATGGGCCAAAGTCCTCAGGTCCTCCAAAACGTGCATTCCTTCAAACTCTTTTTGAAAAATCCAACTTCATTCAGTGAGAATTGAAGTTTACTGCAAAAACAGTAAACTGGGGGCTGGTTCAGACATCAGCACAGTTAAGAGAAACTCACAGTCACACCATACACAAGTATCTGTACTTCTACCTGAGTACAGAATGCATGTACTTTTGCCACCTCTGTCCGTTATACAGTCCTTGTTCACACATCAGTCCAGAACACTTCAGGACTCAGCTTGTTCATTTATTGATTGAGCGCTCTCTGACACTGAGGTGAGACTTGAGCGGTGGAGTGTCTCCTTTATGATGACCTTGGGCTGTGTCATATTATACCTGTTCCGACAGGACAATAAAACACATCCAATGATGCATTTTGGTTTTTGTTACCATCACAAGATCACTGAACACACAATCAAGTGTCTTTTGTGAGACATTTGTACACGGAGAGGGATATCTGAATGGGCATCACAGTGCTGGATTGTCTTCCTTTTGTAAATAGCACAGCGATAATAGAAACCATGATAAATCTTCCTATCTGCATCTATCCTCATCTATCCTTCATTTGTACTGCGGGGGCTACAGCAGCTATTGATTTTCACAAATAGATGCGCGGCAAAACAATACAAAGCTCATGTCTCACTTGTGACTGGTTATCATTCAATTTGCCTCCTGGTTGGCTACCTTAAGAGACAACATAATTACAATTTCCCCAACATTTCCTCTCTGGAAAGAAACAATATAGCAGCACTATAGTCTTGCATATAGTGCAGTTAGAAATAAAGCTTCTAGCAGAAGGGAAATGTAAGAGTTACTTTAAATATCAGTTAGACTAACAGTCCAACAACTCCTCTGAGTGATATTATTGTATGCTGTGTGGGCTATACAAAGAGAAAATCATTTCCTAACACTGTGCTGTGTCTTCTTTCCAACTATATACATTTACATTACTTTTACCTTAAATGAACAGTGTCTGAAATGTGTATGTATGTGTCTATGAGGAAGCCCAGACCATGGATACCTTTGGAAGCGATCGCCGTTTATTTCTGACAGCTGACAGCAAGAGGTAAAAACAAAATCCTCCGTCAATTACAGCCATATTACTCGAGCCCCTACACAAATTAAGTGACACAGGAATATTTTTGCATATTCTACAATAAGTTTAGACTAAAAAATAAACTTTTAAATGTAGCTTAATGGCGCTGAAACATGGAAATTACTATGAGAACAATGTTGCGTACCTCTTCCGTGGAGTGCAACAACAAAAGGAGAGGGGTAAGACGGGAGACATCCCGTTATAGGAGACGGACCCCCAAAAGTGAACGTATCTCAAACGTCCCAGAAAATGACTATTGGAGACCTAAGTATGTCAGGTGATAATAACTTAAACACATTTTGTGTAATACTAAATATGTCTTTGTCACACATATTAATGCTGTATGACTGAGCCTGTTACATCTACAATTTACAGGATTTAATTGCAGGATATGGCAGAAACGGAGGGTGTGGCCCAGAGTGGAATGAAACCAATCACTAGATGGGGACTTCCAAGTTTTACGACCACTGTTGGTTCTCCCACAACTCCTAGAAAGTGTTTGAAATTTGCCACTAAATCCAACACACTGGTCTTTTAACACATATGTCAACATCACAAAAGGTATGTCACCTTTTTTTGACATTGAGAATTTAGCAAAAATTTCATGCACTGTTTTTTTTCCCCCCATGATGATATTTTCTAATTTAAAAATAACTGATTCAAATAAGACTTCCACTATCCATTACGGACATTATGTCTCCCCTTGTTTTATATAAGGTTAGTGTATTGTCCTGCACGCAGAATGACCACTGCTGAAAGTCCTGCAATATGAATATAAATTTGCAGAATTACAAACTGGGTAAATTTGAAAAAAATAAATAAAAAAATAAAAATGCTGTATTACTTCTCTGCTAATGCAGCCTCAAATTAAAAGTTTTTCACTGAGAAAAAATCCCAGAGGACAGGAAAAGTTCAGAATAATATCTCATCTTTGTTCAGCCTGTGTTTCCTAGACATAATTTAGCTCAATTTAAGACCAATATGAGACATTTTCTCACACTTCATAATTTCGTCTCCTGAGAAATAGCCTTTGTTTCGTCTCAGCCTGAGACTAATTTGAGCTCAGCTGAAGAATTTGAAATGTTGCATTTTTTTTTTTTGTCTCACTGCAACTGATCTTAAATTTATCTTAAATAATCAGCTGTTATTATAACAGTGAGATCTTAAAGAAAACTTGGTTGTCTTAAATGAGATCTTAAATCTGTTTCAGTGGTCAAATTAAAGTCTTGTTGCTCCATACGGTCATCCAGGAGAAACATCTGACACCTACGAGCTCAGCAAAAGATCTCCTGCTTTTCTTTTCTTTTGCTCCTTTTGTCAGTGTTTGTCAGTGCAATTATTGCTATTGTTCATCAAAAGAACATCCACAAAATGAGGCAACGGTCATTTTCAGCATTTCTGAAACACTGCAGGAAGTGATGGAACAGTGCGGAGCAGCCACAGTGAGCTGTTAGATGAAGAGCGACAGGCTCCACAGGTCCAGCTTCTCCTCTTGCAGCATAAAGTCAATCACAGTTGCAAAGTTTGTTTTTCTGCTCTGAGAATTCTATGACTATGTTACCACCAGTACCTGCAGGTGTCAAATGCACAATCAGAATGCGAGCGCATAATCATGTCAAAACCAGTTAAAGTTGATGAATATTTCCTGTCAATCAGCACTGGATTCTGCAATTACGTTTCCAGAATGACAGATTCGAACCATCACTCCTCAGTGAGCCGTCTCCCTGGCAGAGGTCTGACAGCATTTTCTACTGTCTATGTATCATTATGGATTTCCCATGCCTGCTCACACCGATATAGGATAATAAAAAATATCATTAATTTGGTAAGAAAAAGTAAATATTCCACAAGAAATAGGACAATACGGCCTAAATATGTTTTATTATTATTTTGAAGTCTGGCCCCTACATGTCTGTGTAGATAAATTCTGGCCCTTGGACAAATGTAGCTGATGACCCCCGGCTCTACGATGACGGATCCAACTCTACCTGCTGAGGAAGCCACAAGACATGACTCAAAGCTCCAGAGAAATTCTGACAAGTGGACCTTGCGTTACGAGTTTTTGTCACACTAAAAAAATAAACACTGTGAATGATTTGTACAGGTGTGTAAACAGTTAATAGAAAATGGTTTACAACACATGATGAGGATTTGTTTGTGTGTGTGTTCACATAGGATTACTGCTATGTGTTGTGATAACTCATTATGCACCAGTTACATTCCTTCATACACACATTGTGTATTTTGTTTTTCAGTGGTGAGTGTTATGGGTCCTAAAACCTGTCACGTTACTGTGTGATTTTCACAACCGCACGATTGTTATTTAATGAGACATAAAATACTTTTATGTAACAAGAATGCATTGCATCATTTGAGCCACAGCAGTGCATCAGGTTTCACTGAGCCACAGTACAATATCTGTGCACCTGACAGACGGCAAAATGAACAGGACCACGGCGCCCTCTGCAGGAGAGGAGAGGGACCCATTTCCACTCCTCTGCTTCTTTCCACTATATAATGTCAGCAGAAACACTGCTTTAAATTGTAAAATACTGCCATCAATAATCATACTTTTAAGAAAATAACAACATGGAGCATGGTTGGAATCAGCTGATTGGTGCCTTGCTTTTCACAGAGTTGTATGGTTGCTGTGTATCTACGATATACATTGAGACTGCACAATTAATCGAAATATTATCCAAGCCAAGTGCAATATCCAAATCACAGATGCTGCAATTTTTTTTGATAAAGTCAAAATGTATCACAAAACTGCATTTTAATGCCATTTTTTTCAGATGTAATAAAACATATTTGTTTGGTACAGACTCCAACAAATGTCACATCATAGTGATTTTTTTGTGAAAATGTAAATGATGATTCCCACCATCGCAATATCTGTCAAAACAGTCATAATATATTTTATTGTGCAGCGCTAACAAACATTTTATTTATTGTGTATATTTCCACACTGTTGCTTTTATAGTGTAACCTTTATTAAAGTATGTGCTGCCTTTGCAAGGATACATGAATTAATCATGACAAAATGCTGCAATGACACTGATACATTCTGTAAGTACTGCACGTGCATGCACACGTCTCTTATACATACAAGTGCAGGCTGCCTGCGGTAATAAACAGAGGCTTCATGGTGATGTCGCACACTGTTATGGTGCTGGTGTCACAAACCTGATCATTTACAACAATTACTGTTCTTACTGTAGTATGCTATTGTGGCTTGAGTAGCTGTTGCAGTGTGGCTGCATTGATCTCCCAGCAGGAGACTCGTTCATCATTGCAACATCAGAAAATGTCATGCACACTGAGTAGGCATGAAGACATGGATGGATTGTATGTACATAACACGCTCAATATATATACAGCTGTGGATCTTTGCATAATCCACAGTTCAAATACATCCTTATTTATCATGCACTGGCCCTTTATGTGGCCCCTTCATTCACCCTCTGTCTGAAACAAGCCGTTTCAGTTCCTGTCTCTTTAAGGCCACCCCTCCCTTAAAGCCCACTTTCTTCTGATTGGCCAATTTAGTTCAGACATCGGTCTGGCTATGTGAGACTACAGCACCCAGTGCTTCTGAGCCCCCGTCTTAGCATGGAAAACAGCTATAGGGCACTGAATGTGATTAATTTTCTGTTTATCAGACCACAAATGAGACAAGAATTAGGCTGGAAAAACAATAGAGGCAGAGGGAGCAGAGTGTTTCAGGGGACTGATTACTGTACACAACTCACAACTTGATATTCACTGATTTTGATGAAACTGGATTATATTTTATGAATTAAAAATTTTCTGTTTTTTTTTTTCTCTCTCTCTTGTGTCCTCTGGCTTGTCTGTCTCAGCTTTTGGTGATTTAGAGAATCTGCTAATGGACAAAGTTTTACTTGTTGTTATTATACCATGGTCCGGGTGAACACTTGTTAAACGCACATGTAGTTTAGCTCAAGTTTAATCACAAAATTTGGAATTCATCCGCTACCCCACCACATGTTATACAATGGTTTGGACCAAACCATTGTATGGCATATAAGAGGAGGATCATAAGATTGTGATATTTATTGAAACTTTGGCAATATATGCTGCTTTAACTATACACACACAGCTCCTCTCTGCTCACCGGTGCAGCTCTATGTCTGCCTGTCTGTGACACAATGTGTCTGTTGATTAGCTGTTACCCGTGACTTCTAACCATTCTGATAGTGCTGTGGGCGGGACATTGAGTCAGACTACAGAGTGTAGTAGGGTATTATACTGCACAGTGTATAATTATCTACTATATGTATAGTATATACATAGTACAGTACTGTGTTATACAGTAGAGTATAGTATACAAAGTATAATATATACTATCATTATAGTGTTATTTTTACTATATCTATTTATTATATATACATTTTTAATATTATTATCATCATTATTATTATTACATTACATTACATTATTATGGTGAGAACTACAGACAGAGAGATCAAAGCAAGTGCATTTGGAGAAGCCAACTTACATAGGGAGTGGTTGTTAGTCTGCAACCAATCACATTCCCCATGTGCAAAAAAATGACAAAAATATCAATAGGTTATGAAACACACCATAAAAACAGAGTTTGACACAAACTGTTTGCCCGATGAAGGTCTAGTACCAAAATAAATGTTATATTGTAAGTTGGACACTGTGCGAGAGTCCTTTTGCAATTTTGCCTGAAATTACATCTGAAAATACACATGAATTCAACAAATTATTAGCAAAGATAAGTCAGCCTATTTGTAAGTCATTGTGTGGCACTTATCCATAACGGCAAAAAGTTAGCAATGTATTACTCAAACATAATAGTCAATTAGTTGTCATATTATCTCAAGTGTACAGACTCTTGTGAGCCACAATGGATAATTTTGTAACTATATGAGCAAGAGACTCTGATAGCCTATAGCCTCCAAAAGTGCAGAGGGTGAGGCTAACAAAGCTAACATTAGCCATGCTACAACTAATACTTACGGGTAAGCACAAACAGGAGAGGATCGGAAAATATTCAATGCAATATATAGGGAGTCCCCTGACACTCCAGATGGTTTGTTACACAGACCAGTCTGGACTGGTCGTCCTGAGAAACTGGAAATGGGCAAGCACTTTCAGAGAACACTGGGCAGGTGATTGGATGAACCATCTGTCAATCACATCTGATACTACCTTCAACCAACCAATCAGATCAAACTCTTGCTGAAGCCAGTTGATAGAAGAGCACTGACATCTTTTCCACAGAGAAAAGCCTTCAGCGTTGTTCTTTGCTCTTCTTTCAATTAAGAAATACTGATGCTATCACAGTATCTACGCTCACATCTTCAGGAGCCGCCATTGTTTCTTCAAGATGTGTCGCTTCCATGGAAGCGTCTCGATGTCATCACCTAAAACCACGCCCAAAGCTGCCAGTAGTCAGTCCTTGGATGCTGACTGGCTGCATCACTTTTGGTGCAGACACAAACAGATAATTGAAGCCTGGCAAGATGGATTTTCACATGATCTTGGAAATCCAGATGCCTCCAAAGATAAGAGAATCCCTGCTCCATCTGTCTATTAGCTAAGGGGTCCATGACCTTAAGAAGACCCCTGTTCTAAATTCTGTAATTAGCACAGATGCTTGTAGAGCATGTTATTAAATTATGTAAAATTATATAGTTATGTTTAAAAGTATATGTTGAGGGAGGCAAATATCTGTTTTTCCCAGCAAGGGGGGCTCTGGACCCCCTGTCACTCCTGTAATTTCCACCCTTGTATATATACAGCATGTGCATTCATGCTCTGGCTGTTAGCAACATAAATATCCTGCACACCGACGACTAAAGACCCGCACGGTGAAAATGTTTGCTGACAGACACACAAATCACTTTAATTGCACATGTTGCAGCGACGTGCGCAGCAGCAGAGACAGTGACATGCAGTGACACCCTCGTTTTTCGCATCCATTTTGAAATCCAGACACACAGACGTCCTTGCTGTCTGTCTGTGCCTTTGTCTGTGTCATTCAGACACTCTGTGTTTCTCTGTCTGTCTCTCTCATCATCCCTTCACCCTCTCATTGGTGCAACAAAAGGCAAATATGCCTGTGAACTCCGGGAGGCACATAGGATTCACTTCAACTCAGAGCAGATCAAAACCACAGAGGGTGGCATTGCACACATACTCTGTAATACTCGTGCAATCAATCATATTTGTTTCTCACTCTGTTTCTTCCACACACACACACACACACACACACACACACACACACACACACACACACCTGTCTCTTCACCCTC
>JAJHUR010107655.1:0-14544 GCA_027495735.1 Lutjanus campechanus | reverse complement strand
ATGATGATGATGATGATGATATACATTAACAGGTAGACGGAGGGATTTGATTTGGATGCTAATTGTTGAGCAAAAAAGCAAGTGGTGAGGCGCCACAGCGGCGACGGAATAAAACATGAGAGGAAATGATGTTTCACCAATGTGGAGCATCTGTGGTGTGTTTGTGGTGCTGCAATTTTACAGTAAGTGCCTAAACTACAGTTGGCATGAAATGAGCCCCGAGGAACTCCCCTGAGACACCATAGATGGATTCTGTACCAGCATGTGTGTGTGCGGGCCTGCACTACTCTCTCTAACTCTCTCTCTCACATGCACACACACACACACTCCTGATCTCTCTTGAGATAATTCCTTTATGACCATCATTACATTATCATAACACTGTCTAATGAACATACGCTTCCACAGCTAATTTGAACGACTCCTAGCCCTCCGTCTCACTCATTTCCACTGAATGACTTAACCATGTTAGTCCAGTCAGTCAATGAAGATAAACACTTTAAGGAGCTGTATTTCTTTGCCGAGGATGCACTAGACCAGTGTTTCCAAGCCTTGGGGCTGAGACCACCACACAGAGATGCAAGAAAAGTCTGAGGGGACTCTAAGATGACAAACAGGAAAGGAATGCAGAAAATATATACATATATATATATTTCTCCAAAATATTTTAAGCCCCTAATTTTTTACCTTTTCTTTGTGAATCACTGAATAAGGAAAATAAAATAAAAGACGCTCTTTCCTTAAAAGACCAATGTGTAGGATTTAGTGGCCTTATGTGGTGATCATAAGATAGCAGAGATAGAGTAAAATGCCTTTTAATTATACTACAACGAAATTAAGCAGTGATCCTGCAGGTACATTGACACAGACAGCTGGTAGAGATAGCTTATTTGGTGCAACTATAAAAACAGCAAGAAAGCTTTAAAAACAGTAATGTAGCTGATTTTGCACTTCTGGATATTGCACATTTACTGAACATTTACAGAATTGTAGTTGCTTATATACAAGTTGTGCATTTAAGAATAGATATGGAATATATACTGTATATATTCAAAGTGTAGTTGGATGTATTATATACCATTCCTGCCATATTTTGCCAATAAACTCCTGTAAATCTTACACACTGGATCTTTAAATCTGTTACAGTCGGTAGACATATGTATCTGATAACACTGCAAGTTGACATTGCTTTCAATGGTAAATGCATTTATGATACAGTTTCAACTAAAAAGCCTCTTATTCACACACCACTGTCAGCGAGCTACCATGCAAGATGTTCGCCTGATTCGTTGGAAGTCCTGCCCACAGACACTTTGAGTGGACAGGAGGAAGTGGGGATCCAACGACCAACCCTGTGATCAGTGGACAACAGGTGATTTTGAAAAAAGATATGTAATTGCATTTTTTTCAACTGACATTGCTACTGTGATAAGGTTTGCGATATTATGAGGGAATGCTAATATTTTATTATATATTTTTATATTTTGGGCGGTTGCGAACCAAAAAGGATCACAACCACTGCACTAGGTCACAAAGAATATAACTCCACATGTGAAGAGTATTTTTGTGCTCAAGTAATCATTTACAAAATTAGGCCCGCCTCCTAATAATATTACCACAAAACAACTATCCAGATCAGCTGGGACCACAGACCTTGTGTCATAGAGTGCTTTCCACTGCAAACAATTTCCTCTTTCCGCAGCATTATGATTGAGGCCGATAGTTTCCTCAGTTTGGCTCGGCTAAAACAACTCTGAGTTTGCTGATGGCCTCAAAGTACTTAAGTCTGCGTTTCCTCTCAGTTATGCATACTAAGAGAAGAATCCACAAGGACATGTTTTCTGTGTCTCTTTTAGAGCAGAGTTAAATGCTACTACATAATCGACAATTGGGATAGAAAGCTACATGCTGGCATCTACTGTTCATCTTGTGCACACACAGTACACTTCACTCTGTCTCATGACAAGATATGAAATGCTTTTTCAATAACACACAAAAACAGCAAATGTACCTTTAGTGTTTTAATAGGTATGTTCTGTATTATTGCATTGGTAGTTTTAATAGTACACATCATAAGAAACTGATGTTTTTAAGAAAAAAGTTGCTACAAAAACAGAAAATCATGTTATTTAATATATGATTGCTTTCATTTTTAGACAATTTCCATCTACAGTCATTGAACGCATTATATGTTTTAAAAACAGACACTGAACATGTAAAAATGTACTAAATGTATCATGAATAATCCATGTAACTATACTGATGTCACAATAAACACATGAGAAGGAAATAATGCTGATTCAGGGTAGGGATGAACAGATTTTCCCCCTCTCTGCCCTCTCTGTCCTTGGTCAAAAGCAGACTCTGTACACTTGGCTAAATCTCTGTAACATTGGTCGATTTGCACTTGAGGTTTAAAGCGAGCATTTGGTCAAGGTTGTGTAAACAGTTTTGAAAGGCACAAGATTATGTTACGCTCTGTACATCTGTTCATTCTGTGGAGAGAAGAGAAAAGAGGAATATTCTCTCCCGGCACCTGGAGGAATATGTTCTGATCTACAGCATATTTTTAGAGCGCAGTACATCCAAAATATGACAATTTCTCAACAGCATCTAATATGCAAGATATGTGAAGAAGAATAATACCCTCTGATATCTGAGGAGATATTTTCCCTTGCAAATAATTACACAATTTTGAGATTTTCTTCCATAACATATTTTCTTTCAGGCTAAAGAAACTGTCCAACATACACATTTAGGTCTTAATTTTAGTTCAGATTTCTGTTCTGGAAAGTTATGCAAATTAGTGCATATTTAATTATGTATATTTAATATATTGTGTTTAAGTTGCATATTTAAACATAAAATAGACCCTAATTCCAAAGGAGTTGGGAAGAAAATAAAAACAGAATGCAATGATTTGCAAATACTTTTTAACCTATATTCAAACTGATTAACATGATTGCTTTTTTGATGAATATACACTAATTCTTGGTAGAGAAGGATGGAGCACGTGGGTGGGAGGTTTTAAAAGATAATCACAGAGCACTATTAGTATTATTGTTATTTGTATGTTTTTGAGTTCTGTGCTAATATCAATAAAGAGATTTGGGGAGGAAGAGAAAAACATCAATTCTGAATTTGATGCCTGCAGCATGTTCCAAAAGAGTTGGGAAAGGGGCATGTTTGCCACTGTGTTACATCACCTTTTTGTTTAACGACACTCAGTACACATTTGGGAACTGAGGAAGTTTTGAAAGCAACATTCTTTCCCATTTTTGGTTGATATACGACTCGAGGTGCTCAGCAGTTTGGGGTCTCGGTTGTCGCATTTTGTGGTTCATAATGCATCACACATTTTCAGTGGGAGACAGGTCTGGACTGCAGGCAGGCCACTCGAGCACCTGAACTCTTTTACTACAAAGCCACACTGTTGTAACACATGCAGAATGTGTCTTGGCATTGTCTCACTGAAATAACCAAGGACGTCCCTGAAAACAGACGTTGTCTGCATGGCAGCATATGTTGCGCCAAAAAACTGCATGAACCTTTGAACATTGAGGCCTCAAATTCAGAATGGGTGTACATTTACAAAACCCAATAAAGTTCATCAGTCTGAACATTAAATGAACGTTAAATATCTTGTCAAAAAGGATTTGCAAATCATTCCATTCTGTTTTTCTTTTACATTTTACACAGAAACCCAGCTTTTTTAGAATTTGGGCTTGTATGAAAAAATGATTCTCTTAATGTAAGTAATCAACTGGGGAAGTTTCATTCTATTGATTAGAAGTTTTACCCTATTCACCTAAACTGCCTTGCCTTTAAGCGAGTATTTGGTCAACAGTTTTTAGAGGCAAAACATTATATTATGCTCCGCACATCCGTGTGTTAAGTGGAAAGAGAGAAGAGGAATATTCTCCGCTGGCACCAGGAGTAACATGTTCTGATCTACAGCATCATTTTAGAGCACGGCCTATCCACAGTATGACATTACTCACCAGCATCTAATACGCAAGATATGTATAGCCTGTGATATCTGACGATATATTTTCCCCTGCAAATAACTACATTCATAGTGCATTTCCTTTCTTAAACCAAACTGCATAGTTTCAGCCTAGCATTAAGCAGACAGTATGTAAAATATACAATATCCCATTTCCAGTTTAGTCAGCTATATATTCAAGTATTAAGAGAACCATCTCAAACTCTTAAAAAGTTACATTCAGTACAACTCTCCTTTTGCAAAGCATCAACAGCTGAAGTGATTTTAAGGCAAACATTTGGAATAAAAAAATGGTATGAACACCCCCCCACCCCCACCCCCCTCAAACAGCCTTGGATAGCACTAGTCTGTAGAAGTAGCCACTGGTTGCTGTCTGATAAGTCATCCCTGTGGCTTTTAAATAACCTCTGACTCATGTCGCGCCAAAGCTGGAGGCAGCGTAGTTCCACATGGTCCCTGGAAATGATGCCTGTGCGACATCACACACACACACACACACACAGAAAAACAAGAAGACACTGGGGGTCAGGATTTTAGGTTAACAGGTGAAAAGTCACTCACTGTGTTTAAAGTGCCATGGAGTGGGCGACTGATTCAAGGTAACAAATACTGGGAAAGAGGCTGGATGTTTCCTACGCTGCCAGTGGATGGCACTAAACATCAGTATATACATGCATCATTGCCCAGTCGTCTGGTTTCACTTTTAATTCATATATTTCCATGCTCACTTCATTCATTATAAAAGCAGACAGGTGGTGTAGTTTTATCTTTTACAGCATGCACTCAGTTTCTTGACTGACTTACGTGAAGTACTCAGTTTTTGGTGTTGTATGTATATTGAATTCTGCCACTGGGACGCCCCTGGACGCAATCTGGGGACCGAACATGGCTGCTGGGTAAACGATTGAAGACGTGCCCACCTACAGGTTAAAAACAGGGAGCAATGACACCAGCGTCAACTTAAAATTTACTGTACAGTGCTGTGTTTCATGTCCAGTCCTGGAGAGAGTCTGAACAAATATTTGTTTTACATAATATTACACAATAGCACACGCATATGACATGCATGCATGTAAAGAGAACAATCAAAAGAATAACTCACCACTAGACAGAGATCACAGGTTTCCATCTCTTTTTCCACCTTGGTCAAGACATGAGAATCCAGAGTTTCTCCGAAAAACACCACGTTGGGCCTCAGCAGACCACGACAGTCGCTTTCGCCACACCTTGATACAGCAGCACCAAACAGTCCTCAGACAATTAATATGATAATTCTGCATTTGTCACCGAATAATTGGCCATAACACAGAAATCCACACAGACATAGTTTCACAGATTGTCAGGTCAGAGGTGCAACAAGCTTGATAGTTAGAATCCATAAAAAGTAAAGAGGCAGCAGTTTCTATGATGATGTAGAAATTAAGAGTCAGACATAACAAAACCAGAGACAAATGAAAACCTAATCATCTCTAGAACTGCACAAGTATTTGATTAATTAATTAGTCATCTGAAAGAAAATTAATTGGCAACTATTTCAATAACTTATTAATTGTTTAAATCATTTTCAAGCAAAAATGTCAAATATTTGCTGACTGAACATTCTTCAGCGTAAGGATTTTCTGCTTTTCTTCATCATTTATGATACTAAATGAAGAGTCTTTGCAATATGCAAGCAATATGAAGGTGTCACTTTTAGATCTGGGAAATTGTGATGAGCATTCTTCACATACTCTTAACATTTTATAGACTAAACAAATAATCGTGTACATAATTGGCAGATTAATCGATGATGAAAATAATCAGTTTCACAGATTGTTTTTGCAAGAGGTGCAGCATCCTCGATTAAAATCCACAAAGGAACAAAGAAGCGACAGTTTTTTGTCCTGTGTTACTAACTGATGATAAAGAAATGGTCAGAGTCAGGAATAAGGAAACCAAAGGCAAATTAAAACATGATCAACTCCTGACCACCTCTTGTTCTTTATAGATCAATGTCTGTGTAACCATGTTCTTTGCATGCACTCTCAGTGAGTGCTGTTGCTCACAATGCATGCAGGTGAATTAAAACTAACTAAAACACAACTGTCAGACAACATTTTTAGCAACATTTGCTAGCCTGAGGTCTAAAGAGGAGGGAAGTGAAACATTGTCATAGCACACTACTGCCCCCAAGTGGAAGCACTGACTTCAAAAATCATCTATTGGTTTATGTATATGCAGGATATTATTAATGCAATATTCGTTAGATTAATTTATCAGAAAAACGACAAAGGAAATAGTAAAAATAGTATATACCATTGGTCCTCAAAGGGGGTCTAGGGATCCCCAGGAGTCCTTGAGGGGGTTCCAGGATCCCCAGCAAAAAACAGGTAATAATTTTTTTTCACTGTAATACCATCCTTAGGTAACAAAATGACAGAATGTATGACTATTTGGTCATGAGTTTCATTATTCAACACCAGTGTTTCCTCTGAATTCATTTCACAGTGCTGCACCACCACAGCGAGGACAGTACTACCACTGCAAACATATGCATATAAATACTGTAATTTATCCTTAATTTATCTATACCTAACTAAGTATAGTCCAGGTGCCTTTGAAGTAATGATTATACAATAATTAAAAATATCTTTAACATTAGAACTCCAGCTTTCCTTGATGTAGAAAAAGTTTGAGAACCACTGTTGTATACAAGCTACTGCAACAGGTGGTGAGGGAGAGGGAGGACAGAGAGCACTGAGCAGGAATTAGCAGCAGGGCCAACAGAGGCTCAAAGCAAAGCAGATGGAGGGTAGAGAACATGGTTAATACAATGGAACTCTCAGAAACATACCAAAAAAATGCACTCATACTCTCTTTTCTAAAGAGTGCAGATGGAAGTATACAGAAACTCCACAGTTTGCTGACATGAAGTTAATGTTTAATGAGCACAAACTAATTCCTGTCAGCTCTTTACTTTAAGTCCTATAGATTATTCAGATATTTTGTTCCTTTATTAAATTACTCCTTATTTGCTGCCATGGATTATTCTCTCACACCACAACCTTCTCTTTTAACATAGCTGCACCTGTATTGCTAGTATTTGCACAGTCCTCCCTCTAATGTATATACAAACAGAGGAGAGGGACACATTTACTGTTGCCATGCAGAATGCACTTAAGTTTTCAGGCTGGTGCACCTGTTTTTTAAAGCAAATCTTTAGGTGTAGTATGCTCCAGAAAGGCACAACAAGAGGCTTCATAAATCTGACCCTCAGTGTTATTAATATAAACTGACAGTAATCCCACCTTGGCAGTTTGTCCACAGGAATCTGGGCATCAGCAACATCTGGGTCAGGTGCTCTGTACATTAAGAGAACAAACACAGAGGGTTAAGCACCACATAGGGGTCAAACTGAAGAGATCAGGCTACAAATCCTGCATGTTTATCAGTGTGTGTCTACAGCGGAGGTGCTGCCTTTTACCCTTTGTCCTTCAGGGCAGCACATATGGGGCTTCGCTTGTTCACAGTCACTTCTCCACAGCTCACACAGCGCGTCTCCAGCAGACTGCCTGCAGTTACACATGAAAAACACAGCTGTTTGTCATTTAGGCCCGCTGGAGTCACAGAAAACATCTCCCTTTCTGGAAATGATAGCTCTGTGTCCTGACTCATACAAAGTTAATTAAAGCAAGATTTTAGCAAAGAGTTCAAGTCAAATCCTTGAGCAATGTTGTTGGATTCATCCGCCTTAAAGCTGTATGAAAACAGAAAATCCTTTAAGGATAACCTTTCCACACAGAGGTAGATGTGAAAATGTTCCAGGTGTGCACTCTTTCTCCCCTCTGCTTTTCTGATGACCCCCCTCTCACACCTCTCCCAAACTTTTCACATCTAACGTGGTGAATTAAGGGTTTATTTCGACCAAACCACAGCTGGTGATTGTTGGAACAGTAAAAAAAAATAAAAAAAGAGCCAAGATGTTTCTGATAGTTTCATTTTGTTTCTGTCAAGTTTAAATAAAGATCAAGATGATGATAATAAATTTCTGTTTGTGTAAAGTGAGTCTGGTGTATTTGGCGAGAGCAATAAAATAGCTGTTTCTGGTTAAACAAAGATTAAATAATTCTTGTGGTAGAGTAGAGTATTAAATATTAAGTGAAATATAAAATTCAAGATGTACAAGGAGTAAATGCAAAACAACAAACAGAATATCAACAGAAGTAGCATAAATTTTAAAAAAGGTCTATTTATGTAGGAAGCCTTTCCATAATGTTGTCAGATACTTGTAATAACAATCTGAGCCTGTCAGTGGCAAAGCAAACACTTTTAGTGGACGTACTTTGACACTGCGTGTTTGCCAGTGAGATTACATTGCAGCCCATTTCGGTGGCTGCAGCGGGCTCGATCAATACTGGAGCAATTTCAAAAGCTGTTGTCCCTATTAGTCACTTAGATACAAAAACATGGGGAAATGGGGTTCAGGTGCAAAGATACTGAAGTCATCCTTCAAATTTTAAATTATGGGATAAACACTTCAAATGGTATCATCACAAGACACTTTTTGGATTTGGTCCACTGACAATTAATAAGTGATAAACCACGGGATCATGGGATGTTTGTTTAACAAAACAACAACTACGAATCACAAAATGTTTCCACATCAGAGTAAAACCATGGGATATACTACGGGGCTGTCACAGTTTCACTGGTTGTGGAGCAGCTTCAGGTTTTCAGTCATAATTTGCTTAGTCACATTTTATTAATCCCCATGAAGAAATTAATCCTCTGTGTTTTACCCTCCTTAAGCATTTTTGTCTCTAGATGGCAACTTGTTCAACTTCAAAGACATGTTAAAGAGAAATACCTTGCAGTTCTCTCCTTTAAAATCAGTGCAACGTTTCTCAATCAAATCACTACACAATTGTTATGATCGTGTCTGTCATGTCCTGTGAAATGCCACTATTTTCTTCTTACCATGAACCTTAAGCACGTGTTTGGAACCGGCCTGTTGGTGGAGGTCGTCTATGCACTGGGTGATGATGACCACAGAGCGTCCCTGTTTCCTCAGCCGGGCCTCGCACTCTGCTATAGCCAGATGTGCAGCATTGGGCCTCTTCCTCAGAGCCAGCTCCCTTCTGTAATGGTAGAACTCCCAGACCCGAGACGGGTTGCGAGAGAAGGCCTCCGGAGTCGCCAGATCCTGGGAAAGCATCAACATGAGTCTGTTTTAGGTCAAAAGTCAAGTGCTCAGCGGTTAGTGCAGCATTCAGAGGCAAGAAATAAACAGCATACATTAAGTTTAAACACCTAAATTATGGAGTGAGATAATAGTTTTTGTCTGAAAGACAATTTTTGATTCTTTCCTGGAGGTAAATCTTGCTGCAGCCCACAACAAGATCCAGATTATGCAACAAACACCGGTCCTCTCTTTACTGGCTGGAGATAAATCCACTGAGCTGTGAACATGTATTATGTAAACATAAAATACTCCCACTCCACAGCAACAACTCTGAACCCCAGCTGGAAATTAGACCAAACACAAAACTCTGACCTAAATACAGAGACAAATAAATAAATAAATAAATAACACGGCCATGTACAAGTGTGTGTGATTTTGCTTTTTAAGAAATTACCTGAGACTGCCACTTCCTCCACTTCTCATTTTCTCCCCTGAAGGTCGGCACTCCGCTCTCTGCACTCACACCTGCCCCCGTGATGATCGCTATGTGCTTGGCTTTGGAAAAGAGCTGGCGGAATTCGGACATGTCTAGGAAAATAAAAGGTAAAGCAAAACATAATCAAGTGCTTTGATTTATTTTTTTTAACCCATTCTATTACTTACTTTTAGGGGTTAACGTTGTGGATATTGTATTTCTTTCTAATTTTATTCGTATCTTAGTATGATTCTTTGTATATTCTCAATTTGAATGTCTCTGCTGAGAGTCAACCTTTTACATTAATTAACATGACACCGTGAATTAACCTTTTGTTGTATTGTGTGAAGAGTCCAGTTGTCCCCCTTACTCACACCTGTAACTCTCCCCCAACCACTCTCCCCTTCCAGTCTGTGGCTTTACAAAACAAGTTGTCACTGATCACAAGAACCCATTGCTATTGTAATCACACGGACTCTCAAACGCACTCTCACTGGTTCAGCACAAAATTCACATTTGGGTTCAGGAAGCTTGTTTCCTCCCTTCTGGTGAAATTTGCATTCTGATATTATTGTGATTTCCTGTAAAACTGAATATAACCTGACAAACAGCCCTGCTCCAGCAGACAGTATCATGCCACCGTGTTGTGAGGCTGTCGCGATTGCGCAGTGAATAAAGATCATCCTGAACCAGCCAAAGATTTTGGACCTGAAAGAATCTTGTTCTTTAACACCATTAACCATGCTTAGATGTTATAATATTACAGTACATGATAAAGCAGAGGCTCTCAATTTTTTTCCTCACCCAAGGACCCGTAAAAAGATAGAAAATAGACCGGGGACACCCTCATGCATGTCTTGGAAAAGTTACATGACAGAACAACTCTATTTGCACCATGTCAACAAAAAATACCCATAAGATACAGTACATATGCAGAAGTCAAGAGTGTGTTTCACTCTTAGTGCATACATAAAATAAAATGTAGATTCCGATCATTTTAAATATTATTTTAAAATATTAGTTGTTGGATTGTAAAGCCTTCTGTAAGGTAAATAAATAAATAAAATCTGTTTTATCATGATAATTAAATAAACTAATCTGAAAACTTGTCACAGAACCTGGCCATGGACCCCTCGGGGTCCCCAGACCCCCGTTTGAGAACCACTGCTATACAGTATCATACAATTATTTTTATTATCGGTCACAATCATAAAACAGATGGGTTTTTTTTGGTTAAACAAACGTTTTATTACAATTGTCCTATATTATGTTTCTTTTAATAACACTAATATGGTAAAATAGACAATATTTAAATAAAATTCAATATCATATATAGGCAAATGAAGATGTGTGATAACTGTCAATCTTCATACTATGGTAAACTGTGAAACTGATACACTGCGAAGACGAGTTAAAAGCAGGTAACGGTTTGAATGATCAGTGTTTTGGTTTCTTTAGATGATCATTTCTAACATCTTGTCCTGATATTCAGAAACAATTTTAGGTTTTTACAACCATGTCAATTTATACTAAATCTGGGAGATTATTTAGTACGTTTTATAGTTGGTAATATTCCAATATTTGGGTCAACAGTGTTTTTAGTCCCTGCTAAAGATTTTGCAATAGTGGAGTCAGGATCAATTGATTCGAGAAAAAGGTCAGTATGCAAATTAACAAGTGTCTTTACAATTGACAAGTAATCATTGGACACTGGTTCATTATCCCAGAATCTATAATAAAATCAATAGTAACTGACCACGGTCTACTACATGGTTCTGGATTTATTTATTCAGGAACTAAATGTTTGTTTTTGATGGATTTTCACTAATTTACTAGGTGCTGCAATATTTCTGTACCTTATTGTGAAGTGTTACTAAAAACACACAAAATTTGAACATTTTCTTATGTACAGGGCCTGTTAGGAAGGATGACCTGACTGGTTGTTTTCTAATGTTTAAAGACGGGTCAGTATCTGACACAGCAGCAAACCAACATTATATAAACTGAACTGTGCTCCTTTTACCTGAGCTGGGTCTTGTGTCCATCAAAGATCCTCTCATCACATTGGTGGAACACATACGAAGTCCGAGAGCAAACACGGCTCGATGTTGGAGCAGCATTTTCACTATTGCCACAGAAGAGCAAACAAGCATGTGAAAAACAATACGGAAGAACGCAAAGTGAACAGAAATTAGCACATTGCAAAGTCCCACTTTTAACAGGACTGTAGGAGTCTTGGATTATCCCAGACGAACAGTATGGAGGCATTTTATATTTGCTTTCCAGTTGTTTTTTATGTTTGAAAACTGGTCACCATTCACTTACACTGTTTGGGAAATTCTGCAGCAGATTCTGAATTTTGGGTGAACTATCCCTTTAACTCTTCCTGGAGTCAAATTAGGATCTCCTTTACAAACTAATGTTGTGCAGTCAAATCCACAGCACTTTAAATTAAGTCCTAAGAGGGATACAAAAGTTTCCAAAGATGTACATTTGTGGTATATGTGCAAGTTACACATTAATGCAAATCATGCATTTGGTGTAATAGCGCTTTTATCAAATGTGCTGTCTTGTTTGATTAATTTCACTGAAATGAAGTGTAGGAAAAAAGCACAGTCTGTATGTGCTGCTGTTGTACAGAATGTGATAAATTGCGACATAGTAGGATTATTTTAGGAAGATAATTCAACAGAAATGAGCCTGTGTATGCACAATTGTATTTGCATTGCTTCAGCACGTCAAAATAAATAAAAATCCTGGCTGCAAGAAAGCAGCACGTAATGTAGTTGTGCAATCAGAAGAGTGATACCCTTGTCTTAAATGTAGCCTGCAACTGCAACAACGCCTGGCTATTGGCATTGATAAGACAAGAAACGTGCCTAAAACACTTTTTAAAACTAAGAGGCTGGAAGTAAAAGCAAGAGGAGGAAGGGATTAAACGGCTTACTTCAAATTATTAACAAAACAGACACTTGGGTGCGCCCCGCAAGCCTGAACATACTTGAAGACAGCAAGTGTGTCGAAACAAGTTTTACAGGCTGCCCAGCCTAATGCACTATAATTCAATAGCCTCGTGTGAAAGACTACTGTTCACTACGACTTTAAATCAAAGAGCTGCACACATTCTGCATATTTCCGTAAATTACAGCTAAATTGCTCTCGCTGTTATGTCTGTTTCTTGTACTTTAAACAGTTTTCTTCCAAGGTAACCAACCAGCCACTTTTCCTCCAACTGAATATCTACCTGCAAGTTAATATCTTCAAAGTACAAATGATGAACTTTTGCTGACATGTTGCAGAGTCCTAAGATGTTCGTCGTTAGCGTGTTTTGCTTGTTAGCGTCTTGTTAGCTCGGGATGAAATGTTGTCGTGCTCTCTGTCACATATGCAGGAACTAACGTGCGCATCCAAACGTGTATTTACAGATGATGTCCGCTGAAAACAGGACCAAAGCACGTCTATTCAAATGAACTTGCTTTAACAACCTGATTGCACTCACCTCTCTTTGTGATATTCCTTCTTTCGGGGCAGAAAGACGCGCCGACTTTGCTTGTTTACCTCTATCACAGCAATTATCCTGCGAGGCCGTAAACACGCACACACTGTCGTAAATCGCGTCCTGAAAAAAAAAATGCACATAAACCGAAGAAAAAAAAAATAGAAGAAAAAAGATGTAGTTTAGGAGAGACATCTAGTGGCAGACTGCTGTAAGTGTGATTCATTCAGGATGATTCATTCATTCTCCTGCTGCTCAAGTTAAAGCAACATACTACACCATTGAAGTCTCATTGTGTAATTCTGTCTTTCACTGTGTTTTTATTTATGTTTTCATGCAGCAAAAAGTGTCTCTTCTTGTGCGATAATAAAGATTTGAACTGAACATAAATGAACATGCAGACAGATGACTTTGTCACTGTACAAGTACAATAAAATGTGTTTTGGAGCTTATAGACGCCTATTTAAGAATTTAATCCATACAAAATAAAGACGAAGAACAAGAACGAAATACTATTTATTCATATAGTGAGAAATGCCCGATGCTTAGAGGAAAATATTCACAGATACATAAATAAACATGGTCAAAAAATAAAAAATATAATAAGAAGAAAAAAAGAAGAAGAAAAATATATCACACATCACATTATCTGATCTCTCCAAATCTGATATTTCATTGCATCTCCTCTTCTGTGATTCTCACCATTACATTACATGTTTACATTTATCTTATCATATATATCTATGCATACATATTATTATTGTTTTCTTATCATTGATAGTATATTATATTTTACACATTTCTTATTTCTATGTTTTCTGTGTATTGTTGTGTAATGCACTTTTTTTTAAAAAACATATTTTAGATACTTTTATTTCTATGACTATTTTCTTATAATTTCTCTATGCTTATACAATTCTGTTCTTGAATGGTAGTAACTGAAAGGTAATCCTATTTCCCCCTGGGGATCACTAAGTATTTCTGATTCTGATTCTGAATTGTAGCTAAACCTTGTAGTACAACACTGGCGATTATGCTCAAGCCATTTTTGACTTTGAAAAATAAACTTACTGATACTTTAGGTCTAAATCTGTAGGCTATACCCTGAGATTATATTTTCTAAATTAGAGTGCTGACAAGCTCTACATTTGGTTTAAATATAAAAAGTAAGATTTTCTTGGCCAGTTTTCTCTCTTTTCTACATATTTTGCCATGTTAATGCTCATATTTTTTAGTAGCAGTCACCTCTTTGTCCATTAGTAAACTGCATAAAATATACACATGTCAAATGTTGTGATTGCGATAAATATTGCGATAAAAAACATATTTCAATAACATACCGGGCTGGGATCATCTACCATGATATTAAAAATTTGATTATATTGTTTTTGTTTTAATATGTTTTT
>JAJHUR010107654.1:1263-15535 GCA_027495735.1 Lutjanus campechanus | reverse complement strand
TGAAGGGCAGCTCTCTCAGACTGATAGCAGAGAGATGGATGCCGGGATGAGGTCCAGAGGCCGCTCCCGTCCTCATACACTATTATCCCGTCCCAACTTCATTCATAGTATTCATGCACAGGGCCGCTGCTACGTCTGGGCTGGGGAAGAGCCTCTTTAGTGTGACTTTGCAGGTAGTTGCACAAGCATTGGATAAATTTTTAAGCAGACCAGGGAATGAAGTGGGAGGTCTCAAACATCTCAAGTTTACAATGGAGGTTTTTGTTTAAGAGCACTGCACAGCACCCAGAGCGCCAGGCAGGAAAACACCTTGATTTATTTAACAGCCGTCTATGTTCGACTGACAGGACGACGACTTCATGACAGCTCTTGTTTTGAATAAAATGATTTATTTGGCGTCTTCTGACATGCACATTTTCTTAAATCTATCAGCCTTTGTCTTTAAATATTTTTGGTTAGCAGCTTAATTTTTCACCCATTTCCACAATAAGTCATCAAACACACAAATATTGATGAAGCATTAAAGAAGACCCACTCAAGCTCCACCTCCCCCACAATAAAGAAATCCACAGTAAAGTGAGACAATTCAACTGGAGCTATTAAGATATGCAGCTTAATTATGAATGAGCTATGTGTGGGCGTATAAGCATGGCTAATACAATGGCTCTTTGCACAATATGTGCCTCAGTGTATAAATTAGTGCCAGTTTAAAAAGAAAAGGGGAAAACACACCACATCACACTTTAATTATGAAGCAGTAATTATATTATATAGCTGCAGGTCACGGGTTGGTCTTTCATTGGTTTAAGCTACGAAAACAATCAGTGTGCTTCAATAGTGTGAGCGATTGTAGTCACTGAGGGTTTGGAGTTGGATATATACCGTCAATGAAATTTAGTTTAAATGTGACAAATAACAATACTGTAAATTCTTGAACCTTTGATTTCCAAACTCTGTAATCTTTCATGATAAATACCAAATTAAGAGATTAATGTAGTTATTCTGTTAAAAAAATGAAAGAAAAAAAAACCCCACCAAAATGTAAATTTTGTGAAATTTAATTATATAATTAACAATATGCATATCATTGCATATATCCAAAGTGCTTTTCTGTAGAATAATGACAATCAGTGATCCTATTCAAGGCTAAAAAAGAGTAAAAATGAAAAACAAAAAAGGTTATTTATAGTAAATAAAAATGAGTCATGAGTACTTTGTACTAAAGTGCTGCAGTAAATTCAACGAGGCATAGGTACTGGGACAAAAAGTGTTACAACCACCCCTGGTCTCCCCTAATTTATGTTCAAAATTCTTAAATTACTCTAGGACAGGGGTGGGTAATTATTTTTTATCGGGGGGCCACATGAGAAATTAATCAGGCTGCCAAAAATTATATAACGTCCTAATACTGCCCAAATCTCTAAGAATGGACTGGTCGGATGTGTTCTGTAAAGGGCACCTCTACTGTTGGTCATCCTCTCTGAGTTGCTATGTGATGAATTATGGGCTAATATTTTCTTGGTAATGTCCAAAACTTGATGTTTTACAGTGTACCATGCATGCTACATACAGGCTGGAACGATAGTAGCAGCAAAAGTAGAAGAAGAACAACATAAACAACATGGATGTGCAGGATTGAGTGAATAAAGTTACAGTTTAATATAAAAGATCATCATTACCAATGAGCACAGCACTGGTCCCTTTCAAAATAAAGCTCTGATAACATTTTAATGGTAAACAAAATGCTATTGACTGTCTTTGCAAGACATTATTTTTTTGGTATTCCCATGATGGCCTTGTGGGCCACATGAAACTTTTCAGTGGGCCGTATCCGGCTCCCAGGCTGCATTTTACCCAGGTCTGCTCTAGGACAATTTAGTCTAATTATTTGTATGTCAATGTAGGCAAAGACAGAGGCAATTATAGTTGCTAAGCCACCAAGATGCATCTCCAACTTGTGCAAAAAAGTAACAATATAATAGCAACAACTTCTGTGCCTACGGCTGAAATAAGTAGAACTCCTCACATTTTCTTTGCTTTTTTTGTAATGGATATAAAATATTTGAAACGCAAATACAGAGAAAATAAAGTCAAGTACTAGAAGCATTGTCTTTTTTAATTTAACAAAATTATTCTACTTATAAATCTGAAAACAGTCAAGATGACCGCCTTGGCCATTCTTAAGTGTTACTGATGTAGCAATTAAAAACACATTCTAGCAGTCAATTCATCTGCATCACCGCCCATTTATATGCAACAATTTGCTGAAGTACCTTCACCATAAGTTTAAGTGTCACTCTGGATGAGGAAAACTAAACATGATGTTGATTCCAGGAGGCTGAATTGCTTCTTAATGGCTGATGTTGAAGAAATGTGGTAAGAAGCCATCATCCTATTTCCCCCAAACAATTAGACAAATTAAAACCTGAATTCAACATGTTGGAATCACAATGATCTCCAAAAGGCCTCATTAGCAGGATGTTAGTTTCTTTCTTTTGTTTATGTTTGCTTAAACAAAATACATTAGTTTCAGGGACCACGGAACTGAAGTTTTGCAGCATAGATCATGTGGTAAAAAGGCTTTCTGGCCGTGTCAGCTCCAGCCTCTAATGGGCACCTTGTGCCTCGGTATCAGACACCGGCAGACGGGCGGTGACAAACCGTCATTATGTGATGAGTTGGGATGAGAATGTGTTACAGTAGATCTGCCGCCGCTGCTATTAAGGTTAAACTACTTGGTTAAAAGAAACTAAAAATGTGTCAAAGTCAGACATTTTACATCCGACACGTACAAAAGTACAAAACTTAAAACAGAGATGGGAAATTCATCCAGTTTTTACATTTCAAATGCAGCGAACAAATTCAAATAAAAGTAATCCTCCAGTGCACCAGAAACACACGCAGGCGTTTGCCCACATAATAAATCACCAAACTCCTGAACGGCTGTTATCTGTGTCCTAATATTTGCACTAAAGTGTTTGGGATGCCTGAAAGGGACTGAAAGGTAATTCCATTAACTTGTAATATTTTTTACTCGCTAGCGGCCTATTAAGAAATTCACCGGGTTAATTTTCTGAGCCATTTGATGCCGGCTATCTGTACGCTTGTCAGCAAGAATTAATGTGCAAATTAAGCTTTGAGAAGTTGCTGTAGGCCTCTTTCACAGGTCTAATGCATAATGGTCTCGAGTGCATTGTAACAGAAGCTCTCTGTCCACAAAGAGCACAATCACACTGCAGCCGGAGCCCTTCAGCCTAAACTTCTTTGTTATCACAGCCAGCCTGTGGAAGATTAAGGCTGTGTCAAAATAAAGGCCATTTTTTTTCTTTACTTCAGTAAACAAACTTAAACATGGAGGTTGTTGCGCTTTCGTGTTCGACAACTGGACATTTTGATAAAGTTGCCTTCTGTTGCCTTCTGCGAGTGTCTTTTCAAACGCCAAACAAAGTTTTAGAACCAAGGTTCAGGAACAAGACTGCGCCGCTCTATCACAAACCCAATCACCTGCATCTCGCTAATTCAACCACCCGTGCCTCTGACAAACCCAAATCTGTGTCTCGTTAATTAACCACCTGTGCCTCTCTATTCCAATCACCTGTGCATACCTACAGTATACGAGCAAGTCTAAACCTCTCCTGTTTGTCAGCATGGTGGCCTCACAGCAAGAAGGCCACAGGTTCAAGCTCAAGTTAAATAAACTGCCTATTTTACAGGACATGCAGGCCCTTATTGGCCTTAATGCAGCTGCATTTTTATGTGATTTGCCACCATTTCAAAACACCTACGCTCCATAAATTGTGTGAACAAATCCAATCATTTAGATACAACATGGTGTCACATACTTGACGTCATTCACCAAATAACTGATATTCCAATAACACAATAAGTTTTACATTCACAAGTTTATTTACTGTCCATGCTGTATCTCTAAGTTAAGTTTAAATAAGAATTATTGGGTGATTTGATGTTTAAAAATGTACAAAGCCCGCACAGAATTCTGGGTTATTGCAGATATGGAAATGCACAATAATACTGCGAGGTAAAAATGCACCCAAAAAAGTTAATAAGTTGGCAAAGTGTCAAGACAGCAAGTAGGCGGGAAACGAGAAACAGCAAACAAACACAAAAGCAGGTTTCAGAGGTGAAAACGAGAAAGAAAAAGCAAAGCTGAAAATTTTTTAGCTTCTTTCAGAAATCTGAACTTTTGCAGAGCACACCTGCCAACGCTCCTGTTTTTTCCCAGGTTTCTCCCGTATTTCAACCAATCGATCAATGAACCAGACTTCATTTATGTAGCACTTTTCATACAAACACCCCCACCACCCCCCTCTGTCCCTCCACACACTCCCAAAGCAATGACTTTTTAATTAAATAAAGAACTAATATAGCCTAAGACCGCTCATTAAAAGCAGGAACAGAAACTGAGCTGAGAAAACACCATCATAAGTGAAGGAACAGCAAATGCAGGACAAAACTCCAAATAAAAAGATGAGCTAAACAAATTAAAATCAATCAATAAATTAAAAATCCTAAACAGTGGGTAATAAGTAAGTATTGTTAAGAGGAAAAGAATCCAGAAATTACTAATAAATAAATAATGATGAATAAATAAAATAAAATAATATACCAACTAACACCAAAACAGACTAAATGTATAAATAAATAGGCAATAGATAAAGTTTAATTAAACACCAGATTAAAAAGGTTTGGTCTCGATTTTGCTTTTAAAATAATCAACACTCACGTGGACCAGAGTAATAAAAGGACGCCTCACCGTGAGTTTTTGTTGGTTTTCTTGTGGGAAATTCCCGTAATTTGCAACAGATCCATAAGTTTTGCATGTTTGTCTGACATGATGTGACATTTAGATAATAATAAGAAGAAGAAGAATATAAAGGCCAAGCACACGGTGATACTGTGGGTCTGACTGAACGGACTGTGCACATCTGCAACAGCTGTAGCAGTTACAGTTAAACATGACAACAACAGCTCTGCAAATTGGAAAGCTTTACCTCAGGAAATGTCCAACATCTGGATGGCTCAGAGAGTCATGACATCAGCACACCTAAAGAACAAAAACTTTAATACTTTACCTCGTCCATGAACATGACTAATGTCTGAGGACTTTTATATTTTTGTATTGGTACTTAAAAGAATGTGGATATTTGTTCCACCATTGTTCAATATATATTGTTAAAAGCTGCCATCTTTTAAAAATGATTGTGAGAATATATATTTCAAGAAAGATATAAACTGAAGTCCACAACCAGTAAATAAAAGAACCTCAGTAGGAAATCCAACAGATACTTTTTTCCAGGATATTCGATGTTCTGGATTTGTCATCGTTTGTCTTCCACGCCTTACTGAGACATCCATCCCTGTCAAAGCTGTGAACAATGAGGAAAACAAAACTTTTGGGCCATGATAAGCTGTCAGCCGTGGTCATCGAGAGGTAGTGCACTGTCTGAGCCTCCCGAAGAAAGCGAATTTATCCGCCCTGCAGCAAATCGAAACAAGCGTCTAGGAAGAACATTTGGGAAGCAATTAGTCATGTGACGTCAAGGAGAATTGCACGGAGGCGGCTTCATGTGTGACAATCCGCAGGTAACTGGAACCCCCGCTGGCTGCTACAAACAGGCTGTTAGTGGACACATGAAGCTCACACGCAGACTGCCTCGGTGATGGCGGTGACAAATCAATGACAGCTCGAGTTTGAACGGTGACCTCCGCCTGTCACCGAGTCGTGTGAAAAAAAAAAAAAAGTACAACTTTCCCGGCAAAGTTTTCTCATTTCGACAACATCTGGGTTTAGCCAGGGAGAGAGAGCCGTCCGTCAGCTGCTTTCTTTGCCCTTTATGAAATTAAGAGAGGGGGGAAAACAATTCCATCAGTAATTCCATTTTCCCCTTCGCAAACTGCATATTGCTCATTAAATATTAACTGACAGGCCTGAGCTTCCTTGCATTTTGATTATTGTTTTTTTATATAATTATTTATGGCCGACAGGTCTGCAGAATGTCAATAAGAGCATTTCAATCGATGGAAATTAAAAAGCAGGACAACAACCAATTAGGTGTTTTCTGAATAACAATTGCTTTATAATTCACCTGAAATTAGTGGTTTCTGGGACAGAATTAAGCTTTACCTCCAAGTGACAACAGGGATAACGAGTCGTATGGAGTCCCAGAGGCAACACTGACGGCCAATCTGATCAGTCAAACGTATAATTGAATGCATAAATAAGTAAATACTTAATAAGAGTGCAAATAATCATTTATCTGGATTGCTTGTTGTTGTTTTCTTCTCATCTCTTCTCAGTTTTCTTAAAATATTTCTCATTTTCCGATTGATAATAATGAGCAGTGCTTGGTTTAGTGTGCTAAGATTGTTTTTATTTTTATTTTTTTGTCATCATTGGTAAATTCAGACTACATCAAAAAGAGTGTGCTGATAGTAAAACAAGACTCATGGTGCGAATGCACTGGATCCGATGAGCAGGGGTGTGGGACTCAAGTCAAATGACTTCACCCTAGTCAGACTGGAGACGAACACTGACAAAACACTTGACTTGACTTGAGGCCTTATTTCTCAAGTTTCACTTCATCAAACCGGATGTTGCTGAGAACATTACGTTCAAAACATTCAACGTGGCAGATTGCTTGTTTCACACGTTTCACGGAACTCCAGTTTATGCTATGAAAGGTAGAAGAACTACAGAGATGATTCCAAAGTCACAGCATGGAAAGAAAATAACCACAGACTGTAAATAAATAGTGGACAGAGCATCTGTGATGTCATCTATGGGTTTCTGAAGAGCCGTTATGATGCACAGTTTGGTTGCTCTGACTCAGTTAACTCGTGGGGTCATCAGAATTTATACGACTTAAGTCTTGTGACTCGACTTTACTTGCTTTAATCTCATCACAGTAACTTTGAACTTGCTTGAGACTTGAGAGTTAAGACTTGAAACTTGCTTGTAACGTGCACTTGTGGACAGAGTTATCAGACGTACATTACCTAACTAAAAAAACATCAATGTCAGTTTAAATGCACATTATATTTGATTTGTGCCAATATTACACCTAGAGGGCAGTGGAAACTCACCACCAATTTGATATCCTGAACTTTCTGAACAGTTGCTTATTTACAGATCCAGCAGTTATGGCGCCATCTTGTATTTGAATGCAAGGTCAATGTTCACTTTCTTTTAGCTCAGTTTTTGGTCAGTTTTGGGTCTCTACCAGCTCCTACCAAGAGAAATATCTTCCTCACCAGCTAGTCTAGTACCATTTTGAACAGAATGATGGACAGAAACACCCTACAACATCAGAAAACCTCATATATGCTAGAGCAAAATGTAAAATGTCAGGAGGAAATTGGACATTTTTGAAATACATTCAAATTATTTAATTCTGTCTTATATATTACACTAAGACGTGACATGCTGTAGGCTGGTGGAGTTTGAGCGCTCAGGCGTTGTATCAAACCATAAAAGAGTGTATTGTTGACATCATAGCCTTTTTGCCTCAGCTGTCCCCAGACACAAACGTTTGCACTGATCACAACGTACCCCGAAACATGCTCACTGGCGAGATTTGATTATCAATAAGCCGGCTGAATTGAGAATGTACTTGCCATAGCTTGCTTGACAAGCTCTGACTAGCACCCGTCCACCAGACTAGTGAATTATGAAAACCATTGATGGATGAAATATGAACATCAATCTTTCTCAGCTCCTGTCTGCTGAATAAATTACTTTTAAAGTTCACTGCCATGTTTGCAGACATGTGCTTCAGAGAATGCTCATGCCTCTCTGGTTTCTCCCCCCTGCCACAAGTTCTCTTCTGATAGGTGGCAAATAATCTCTGTGAAAAAGCACAGTGAGAACAAGAGGATATTTTGGATTGATGAGGGGTTTGTCCTATTGAGTACACGAGGCATGAAGGCAGCACAAAGTCAGGATGATTGCCTAATGATTGGCCTTATTGTAAATCAATAAAACAAGATACAGTGCCTTGAAAATGCCCCATGTGAGCGACGGTCTGCTTTTCATTCTGACACTGCCTCGTAAGTATTTCTTCTGTGTGGCAGGGACATTTCTCAAGTTTTACAGGTAATGAATGGGGTTGTATATCTTCCCTCCTGCCTTGAGTATCCATAAATAATACACTTCCACACAATAGAGGAAAATATAGGTGTGTGACATTTTCTGGATCATTCTAAAGACACTCTTTCTTCACGCTCCTAACTCTGAATCCACTGTTTCCAATTTGGGCCTTATCCCTTATTAAAAGATGAGGAATGTGGACAAAATGTCTGGGACTATAATTCAGTGAGTGCCGGTCTGGGACAAAGTCCTCCTGAATTCTGTGTGAATAGCCGGTCTGGACTCATGAATTTTTTATGGCATAAGCACATCTTAAAATGCAAATACATGCTCCATCCACAGAAAGTGAGAGAAAGCACAGCCAGACAGGTAGTAGTTTGGCATGGAAACAGCACGGTGGAGAATGAAACTGTGGAAACCTTGGGTTGGTGGGCTGTACGGCATGCAGATTTCATGCATGTTTTAAACCCTGATAGTGCAGGGTCGATACAATATACAATACAAAATGATATAATTATAGAAAAAAGACATTATTGACAAAAAATAAACAAGCTGACTAATAAATAATATCTTAAACACAATCTGAAACACAAATCATAATATACATAAATAAATGCTAGTATTTAATCTAGATATAAATATCATCAAAGAACATCACAGTTTCCTGGTTTCTAATGCAGAAAGACATCAAATTGTAGATGAGATTTTTCTTTACAGATGCAGACAACATTTTACCCACAACCCTCCTATCAGGAGATCCTGAGCTACATCAGCTCTCATGCAGAATACACCGATATGAATTTCAGATAAGAACTTCAGCTGAATCTTAACTTATATCGTTTTTGGAAAAGTTTGTTTCTCTGCAAATTCATTAAGGTGAATTTTCTGCAGATGTCTCTTCAGTATGATGTCTCTCTCCGGCTGGTCATAGGTCAACATGTCCTCGCACTTGAACGACTGAATATGTTAATTGTCACTGGCTCCCAAAACAACACATGACTGTTGGGGCGTACCGGTGACAGGCGTACTGGACCTGATTTTAAAATCTAAAATAAATGATCTGTTCTTCATAGCAGCAGATTGATATACGTAACAATGGTCTGCTATAAAGAAAAACCAATCAAAATCAAGCATTTAACAAAGCCATGTAATAATGTAAGTTCATTTCCGTAAGTTGAAATAAGTCAGCACTGACTTTTGGTTTCATGTGGGACACAGATAACGGTGTGAAAGTCTGTGGGTGTTTTTAATTACACTGAATTATGCTTCCTCGTCTCCTCTCTCCACCCAGAAGTCGTTCCCCGTCTGCCATCATGAAGGATCTTCCAATTCTTCAAATGCACCTGGAGGAGCTCGGAGCGAGGAGAGAGGAGGCTCCTGGAGGAGCTCAGAGCGAGAGTACGCCGGTGTATCCTACGCAGATGTTTTATTAAGTGGCGTGATGTTGATTGGACAGTTTTGCCGATTGTCATCCTGCATCATCGGGACCCACGCAAGGAAATCTAAATCTGACTGACAGAAGTTTCTGCAGCACTTTAATGCGTCTGATGTGTTTATTCATGTCCTTTGGTGTCACAAACTCCTCACAAAGAAATAGCTGATTATAAGTATTATTAGGCTGCAAATCGCTGCATGTTAAAAAATGACGATGCAAACAGAGACAGAACGAAAAGAAGGCAGCTGGCACAGTAATGACTCAGAGCTTCTGACTGTGGGATCACTGTCACACACCTTTTAATGAGCTAAAATACGTGCTTTCTATGTAGTGTCACATGTAGGGTTTTACAGATAAAATAATAAAACACAGTTACATGGTGAGATCCGATATAATGAGCTGCCACCTCGTCTGTGATGAATCTGACACTGTATAATGTACTGGGTGCTTTAATTGTAAAGAGTTGCGGCATCACACAAAGCAGCAGTTTGTACTTTTATTTCACAATAAATTGACATCCACGATTTCTAACACAGCCGTGTGGTGTATTATAGTGCAGATAACGATAATGCATGTAAATAAATAGCCTCATTACAAATAACGCTGAGCCAAATGTTCTTAAATAAGAGTTTCTGTGAACTCTCGTACCAGTCTGTTTACAGCTGTGCAGCTCTTCCTCCTTGCATCTCTCTGGGAGGAGCTAAGACGTAAGGAAATGAAGGAGACGAGGAGACGAATTTGCAGAATGAGAAGCACCCTGTGTGCGTTTCACCCATCCATCCGCTGCGACCGCGTTGCTCTTTATAGTGCTTCACCTAACTTTCTCCTTTGCTCCCTTCGTAATTACTACGGCCAAGGTCGCTGCTTAACAAGCGATGTAAATATGGGTCGTAATAAGCTCCTCGAACAGACAGAAAGTGAGGACAAGAGATGAATATTTTTCCCTGAAATGAAAGGGAAGGGAAACGCTCTTGTTTTTAAGGTATAGTTTCAGCTTTTGTCAAAACACATTGGTCATAATTCAAGCAGCACTATGATAAGGAGAAATGAGGTTTCCAAACCTGACCGCTTTAGTGTATTATCTGCTGATGTGCATAATTATCAAGGCAGAAGAACGCCATTTATGTTAATCAACATTATAATGAACATAATATACACTGAGCTTGACCTTTGTTACAGCTGCGAGGGTGAAATGCTGAGTTTATTGCCGGCGATCCGTCACTGTCTGTCCGATCACGCTCATGGAAGTGACATTTCACAGTTCTTCATATCATAAATAAACAAAATTTGTTAAAGCAAGTAATTTCAGGTTTTCGATGCCATTCTTTTTAAGCTGAGACAGGCTGCTGGTGTGACTCCAACAGAAGGCTTTCACCGTGTGCGCCGCCAGATTTAGTGTCAGATGGAGTCAGCCTAATAAACTCAGTGATCACTCAAAGTTAAAAAGCAAAGCTCTAAAGAAAAAAAAAGCTGGATTCTTCAGGAGATGTTGAGCGTCTTTCTTCAGAGGCGCATTTCACCAACTATTACGTAAATCTGTCATTATGCTGCCATCTCTGACTGTATTTCACGCAGAACTCTCTTAGATAAAGTGTGAATACAGAGTTCTTGCATGCGTCGACTGAGATTTTAAATGTTGCAACAAACCGTTCATTTGACGTCGGTTTGGCACGTTTGAGGCCACGTTCACAGAGCGTATTCAGCGCACACTTTGCATCTTCATTGTTTAGTATTTCCATCCAAAGCCAGTGGCAGAAATCATGTTGCGTTAGCTTGATGTTGATGGCAGAGCCACAAGTTACTGCACTAACTGCATTAACTGTCAGAAGTGTTCGAATTCATGACACTTTGTGCTCGTTAATTAATAAATTTAAGCACTCGATCTGCTCCATCGGAGCACGCACGCAGCTGTTTCACCATCACACACACACAGCTGGCCAATATGTTGCAGTAGAAAGAAACGTTCCTGACATTCCTGGGAATCACGCTCCCGGGATGAAACCCTAGTGAGGCTGTCTCTAGTTGTTGGGTCCGTAACAATTATATTATTTATTTTTCAATTTAACCTTTGAATTAACGTACAATCAATAACTGTACATCATACAATTATTTATTCTCAAGTGTTTGACACATTTGGCATTTCACTGTTTCGGTCTTTCAGTCAACAGTAGTGAAAAGACTGAACTGATTCAAATCAAATCAGTTGTGGATCAAACCAGGCTGTTATTGGTTATAATTTTTGTGCGCAGTTTTTGTTTTTGTGGGTAGCATGAAGGAGACTACAGCTCACACCTCATTATACAACCCCGTGTTGAGGATTCTGGAGTCATCGTACAATTATTTGATTTTTTGTTGTTGCATCTGGCAGGGCTGTTGTAGGCGGCCATCAGTAGGTGTCCAAAGTGTGATTTCGTGACAACAAAAAATGTACAGGTGTCTTGTCAAAATGGTCACCTATGATTTGATGATGCACTACTGATGGACTTGGCTCTTGGCCTGCCAAACTATTGTCCTCTGGCATCATAATAAAGTTTGAACTTGAACATACAAGGGCGAGAATTATTGGTACGCCGTATGTGAAGCGAGATTGTTAAAGAATTAACCAAGCAGTCTAATATTAACAGAGTCTAAAAGCATTTAAAGCTAAAACTATTTGTGTTTGCAGCATATTAAGTTTGCCTTAAATTTAAATCAGCAGGATCATATAGACAAAGATAGATATATCACCGCTGTAGTTGCTGTACTGCAGTCTATTAACATAACCTCATTATGATCTGAAGGCCGTTATAATACCTTGTCAGCCAGCAGTATGGCTAATCATCTACAGATTTACATTTTCATTACTCTGTGAGGTGTCAAGGGCCTCTTCTGCCAATCTCCAGCTATAAACAGATGACACTGGGCGGCATAAATCCATCACACATCGAAGCATCAGTCAGCATCATTATAAATAAACTGGTGAACCGCAGTGCGTGGACAGATCGGCGACCCCGCTGTTAGTAAACTGAACACCATCCAGACAAATTCTGGTCAAATGGATAACAAATAACGTGCCTCTGCTTTGAAATCTGGTGCATGAACAGTGGTCATGTTATAGGTTTCTCTCAGACCGCTGGAACATAAAACTCCCATGAAATACTACGTCTTCTATTACAGTAATTGAATTTTCCATTTATACGTTTTGCAAATTAAATCCACAGTTAAAGGTAGCAGTCGATCCCCAGAGGATTCCTGCCATTGAAGAGGGTGGAGGGGGGGTCACCATGTCTTTTAAGAGCGGCTCATACAGAAAGAGATTCATTAGTCTGGGCTACAGCCGAGATGGTGATGGTGAAAAGGATGAATCACATGGAGTGTCCACGATGGAAAGGTTTCGTTCTCTGGGAAACTTGAATGTGTGTGGTGATTTCAATTTCAACCAGTTTTATTATGTAAGAAAAAGAGGGGGAAAAAGGTCAGAGGGTCAACAAAACATATGAACATGAATAGTCAAGAAATCTGGTCATTTCATTTGAACATACAAAGTGTTCGTCAAAGGATATTTTAACTCGACAGTGTCACTGGCCTGTACATGCCGTGTGTGCACAATCATAGCATGATAAATGATAATATTAAAACAACATTTTAGTATTTTTTTTGCAATTTGCTGTCCCCAGTTTCAGAATGCAATTCATTTCTACACTATATTCATAAATATGGCAACTGTACATGTGCATTTGCTAAGATTATATTACATAATCACAAACTAGCAAACTGACAACTTTGCTAATAACACAAGACATAGCCAGCCATCAGAATCAGAAATACTTCATTGATCCCCGAGAGGAAATTGTTGACGAAGGGGTGTGCATAAGACTGTCATTACACTGCTGTCTTGTTGTCATAAAGTGTCATCTTTAAAGAACTAGTGTGTGATATTTAGTGGCATCTAGTGGTGAGATTGCAGGTTGCAAACACACCATGTGTGCAGTGGAACCTGTCCAGTACCAGTGTTTGGTTTGTCCGTTCTGGGCCCATCTCCATAGAGGAGGACCTGCGGGTCTGTAGATATAAATGACTCAATCTAAGGTGACAAAAACACAACAATTCTTATTTTCAGGTGATGATACAACAATGAAAACATAATTATGGATATTATTTCCCATTTCAGCCATATTCTGACAATAAATCCCCCTGAATCTTACACACTGGACCTTGCAAAGCTGGCATTGTTTGAGATGTCTTTGTTATGACAACTTGACATTATCAGACTTAAAGAAGCTGTTTAGCTTCATGAATTAACTTTACATTGAGCTGACAGATGTGTTTGGTTTTGACACTGACTGTCATGACATCATTATAAGAGTCATAAATGTTTTCCTTAACCTCAGAGTACAGTACCAAGATGTTTTATCTTACAGAGTTACCTGATGGACAGATAGCTTGTTGCTAAAGTAGGCTAACTGCTGTCTGCTGTAGCTGGTGTTAGCTAGACAGCTTGGTTAGTTGTGGAGCTAGCTGACTAATTAGATGACTCCAGGGTGCCAGCCTTTTTGGAAAGCTCTTACCAACCTCTAAAAGCCAGTCCAACATTTATGGCCCCTTCAGACCGAAAGCGGGAAGTGTGGTGCGCACCGCCCGGTAGGGCGCAGAGCACGGCGGCACGACGGCAGAGCACGGCGGCAGCGCGCGTGTTGCTAAGCGACAGAGCAGGAAGTGTTTTTCTCCTGGCGCCCTTTTTCCGAGTTTGT
>JAJHUR010107653.1:0-14624 GCA_027495735.1 Lutjanus campechanus | reverse complement strand
AAAAAATGAAAAATTTCCTGGGTCTGCCCAAGTGTGGTTGCTGTTGCTTAGCAACCCTGATTAAGTTTAATCACCGAGAGACCTTTATCTGCTCGTGACTGCAGAGTATGCCCTGCCCTTTGGAGAGGTCACTCCAGATAGTGTGTGTGTGTGTGTGAAGTCATGATGTGCTGGTGTGTATCTGAGCATCACTACATCAGCTTATTATTCTCTTCTGTTGGAATCTAATCTGATAGATGGGCGGATGATATGAATAAATCCTTTTTTCATACTATAATTTTATATAGTGATATCTATAGATAGAGTCCTATAGTGCATTTTCTAGCTTGCTAAATTGTTATCTTTGGTATCTTCTACATGCTGACAGTTTTGACGTTCATGCTGTAGCGTAGCAGCAGTGTTCTCACAACTTAATACTTGAACACCAATCAAATCATGTACATGACTTACCATGTTATAACCACAAGCTCATGAACTCCATTAAAAGGCAGCAAGTGACTGTAGCAAGCTAGCGGGCTAATTAAGCTAATGTTAGCTTTATGAGTAATGTTTTGATGTTTCTGACTGGCTAGTTGTAAGATGAGAATCATAAATCATAAATGTTTATTATAATCCAAGTGTGGCCATCAAAACAACTTAAACTGAGACCAAGTCATGACTACGACCGAGGTAGGACAAGACCGATTCAAGACGAAGTGCTGTCTCTGGCTCCATCACCCAAGTGAGGACGCAGTACTGCGTCATGCCGTGTTTATGTTGGAGCTAACATTAGCTAACGTTGATGTAACATAACTACATATACATTATCTACGTAGCTTTACGTGGCCTGTCTCACAGGCTTGTTTATCGCAAGCAAAAACAGAACTTAGCTAGCTAGCTTTACTGGCATCACTTATACTTACACTAAACATTTGACACGGTCCAGCTCTCTCTAGAGACGTTGCATTGCAGAATTTAAATATTGCTTTGTGTTTTCTCTTGGATGCTGTTTTGCAGATGCACTCTTTGTGGGTCAGGTAGCTAAATTTTATTACAGATGATTTGGCTAATGTCTCGTCCCAGACACCTGCAGCTTCTTGGGATGTGTTTCAAAGGGACGGGGCAGACCGATTTTGAGTGCTACGGCACCAGGCACTACACTCGGTGTAGCTAGCTAGCTAATTAAACTGACATTTAACTGACACTGGAGGTAACGGTTTCCAGCTGACTGGTTGTAAGATGAGAATCCTGTGAAAGAGGTCATAATATCCACTACTTATAATTTGTTACAGCAGCTCAAAGATAGAAAGCCCACAGACCTGACACAAATTCAGCTTGTTCTCTAAAAACAATAAGTCTTTCTCTTTCAGTATTATCTCTTTAACCAGCATCTACATATTCGATGTCCAGCAAACCACACCGCCTGCAATAAGAAACACATGCCAGTCTTTGATGGAGGGGTTCATTGTTAAAGAAACAATGAATCTTGGTTTTGCAGGATGTGATACAAATACATTTGGGCTTTTCATAAAATATGATGAAAGCCAAAAATGAATGCATAACTGAATGCACACAAATACGAAACATGCACACACATGCACATTTCTATAGCAAGCCTGAGTGGATGAGAACAAATATTCCCTCTCCCCTAGGCTGTAATTTCACAATCCATTTATCCAAAACACCTTTATTAAGTCTGTCTGAGTCTCCACAACCCGTTTCTCACAATCAGCACCTCAGTTTTCCTTCTCTCACTTTCTCCTCCTCCTTTATCTCTCTGCTTTCCCTCCCTCATATCTCCTGCTCAAATCTGCTTTCTCTTTCTTTCTCTTTGTGTACCTCACCTTTCTGCCTCTGCCTCACTCTCCATCCTTATATGGAAACAACAGGTAAAGGCTTTTCTTACAAGGTTCCCTGACCCTACAAGGGGAGAGAGAGAGAGAGGGAGAGGGAGAGAGAGAAAGAAGCCATCTTGTTTATATAGAGGCCATAAATGATTCACGACAGGTTTGAGATGCGTCCATTTCATATTCATCTCACATAGGGTATTACTTTCTCTTGTACATCTCATGTGAAAGTGGAGGAACAGAGGAGATAAAGGGGAGGAAAGAGGCAGCGGACAGGTAGATTAAGTTTCAGTTTTGAATGAGTGTTACAGGAAGACAAAAATATACAAGTAGAGGAGCAGAAAATTAAATTTAAATAAAAAATGGAGACGGAGCGAGCCAGAAAGAAGGAACAAACAGTTTCAGAGGAGGCTCAGTGAATCGAAGTGAAAAATATTACATGAGTTATCAAAAGGAGATCACACTGAATACAATAAATATGGATGTTTTGATTTAAAGGGCCTAAGAGAGGTAGATTATTGAACCTTTTTGCCTTTAGCTAACTAGCTAAGCTACATCAATTACATAGCTCACTAGTTAGCAAGTAATTCCACTACTTTTGGCAGTAACTAGACATGTAACTAATGACTAACAATGTCAATTTTACTGTTTTTGAGATAAGATAAGATAAGATAAGATAAGATAAGATAAACTTAATTGATCCCACACCGAGTCAGTCAAAAATAGAACAAATACAATAAAAATGTAAAGGAAGAATAAAAACATAACAAATATTAATGGAAATTATACAAGAAATATACACAAACTATACACCTTTCACGTCCTGCTTTCCCAGACTCAGACACTAATAAACTCCTTTTTTATGTATGTGTGCAGTCTAATATCATATATCAACAATACTAGGCTGAAATGGTTCAATTATTGAGTGTTTATGGGATAAAATACCTTGGAATTGAGTGAAACTATTCCTAGCTTTATCTGAGGGGAGGTCCACAGTCTCAAACTTTGAAAACCCATGTCCTAAACCAATCAAATTCCAAGATTATGAATTAACATATTTAAAATGGTGTTTTCTACATGCTCGTCATTCATTGTTGCTCCTTCTTTTAGGGCGATAAAACATTAAATTCTTAACTTTTTCTGAAGGTGTCTCAGTTGTATCAAAGCACTGTAACCCCAGGTGCTTCATTTATCAACTTTACTTCTCTATATTATCCTCAGTGCCATCAAAAGTTCTGTTCTTTCTTGATTTCTCAGAGCAAAACTATGTGAGACAACTGGATTTTCTGTGTGACTTAACAAACGGAGCAACACTAACAGACATTTTGTAAACCCACCGTGCCACAGGACAAAAAGAGACAGCTAAGAAAACCACCGCAGTTATTAATCAAACCACTGATACAAGGAGACAGATGGCAGGATGTATGCATGTGTGTGTTTGTGTGTGTGTGTGTGTCTAAAACAGCTGTGGCTGTCATCCTCGTTTGACGCAGACCTTCCCAGGTGTTGCCTCCTGGGCTTCACCGAGGGAAGCACAGTGGGCACTGCATTTTTCCGTGCCTGTGTGTTTGTCTAGATGTGCGTCTGTCTGAGGGCGAACCAGCGCTTTCATGACTGTGTGTTTCTCTACACTCAGGTTTCGGTGCCAGTGCACAAGTGTACGTGTCATGTCATGCCTTCGTCAAAGCGAGCGCTCGCAGTAAATCTCACACTGCGCCTCAAAGCAGTTGACATGGAGAGAGACAAAGAGAATTTGGTTTAAGCTGAAGCAGCTCTCACGTGCGCATTCCTCTCATGCCAAAACCCAGCCAACGCCAAGATTAAACAAAAGAAAAGTATCTGTTACTTATTGTGTATTTATTCAGGAAGTCACACCGAGACCAAAGTTTGTTAGACACTCCAAAAATCTGAGACATGCCTGCAAAACTATGTACGAGTATAACTGCACTTATACTGATTTAGAAAAGATAAACTGAATCCCCACAGGTTCTATTTACTTCACCAGCTCTTACAGCTGCTTCTTTTGTGTAACATGCCCTTAAAACACTGTCCATCTTATCTTAATTTTAGTGTTGTTGACTCTTTGTTTCATGCTGGTTCAGCAGATTTATGCATTAAAAGAGGACTCCACAGATTTAGCATTGCACTATGACAAAAATCAGAGTAGATCAGAATAGGCGCAGCAGAACCAGAGATCTTGTCTTTTTTATTCCATGTATTATTCCTTTTGTAAAAAAAAAAAACAGGTGACTCAACTATACAGATTAGAGCTGCAATGGTTAGCCACTATTTTGATAATCGATTAATCAGTTTGAGTCATTTTGTAAGAAAAAAAGTGAAATTTAGACTGATTATCATTGGGTTGTGGACAAAACAAGACATTTGATGCAGTGTGGCCAAAAAATAATTTTTAACAGAGGGTTAAACTGGAAGTTAGCCACTCAGGTGAAGGAAGTCCCTACTGTCCTCACTCTGTGGGCATACGCAGAAGGTCCACAAGGAAGTCGGCTTCATGCACCACCGAACATCTCTCATGAATGCATCCTTGACAGATTTGGGGGTGTTATGCTAGTAGCAGCTAAACTTTGGCAGCCTCGAGCTGCTAGCTTCAAGTGTATACGTAAATAAATGAAGTGTGAAGTTACCCTGAAGGGCTGTCTGCCAGAAAAGCCTCTTCTGGCAAAAATGTTGCTATTTTAACCTGTTCATGATTTTTCCCTAAACCTAACCAAGGATGACTTTCTGTCAGAAAGCCATGAAGGCTAATTTCTCCCAACAACTTTTCAGGGCAAACCAGTGTTGCCTCAAGTGACGTAACTCGAGGCAACTAATCAGACTTTATGTAGCTCCCTCTGGGGCCACAAAATGCTCATACAGTTGTGATCTACAAGACGTGTAAGCAGAGTTAAAATGCAAAATTGGTGGATCTCATCCTTTAATTCCAAAAGATTTATGATCAAAGTATCACATACAGAAACACTTTTGTTTTGACAAGCTACATAATATGCCCAGAGTCATTTGGAAGTGTCTAAAATGCAAACTCGCAGTCTTCTAGCTTTGATTAGTCATGCATGTCACCCATGAGCAATATATGAAAAGCCCTGAGTCGGTGCTCCTGTGAATCATTAGACATCAGCTCATTAAACCAAAAGAGTGTCTGTGAGTCCTCTGTCTTATCGCTGGTGGTGAGTTGGCCGTGTCATTCATTTACATTTTTTGGCATCATCATCACTTTCTGGTAAACAGCTGATCATGAGCAAACACTGTGAACAAAGAGGGAAGTGTGTGTATGTGTGTGTGTGTGTGTGTGCATTCAGAAAACAATTGACTCCAGACTGTAGGTTCCTGTGGGCATGATCTGACTGGTCCGTGATGAGAAGTAACTGTCACCTGCTGGCATCACGCAGACAGGAAGCAGATCACTGACTGATCTCGTTTCATTTCCCCCGGCAGCTCAAAAGCAGGAAGTCAGACTGATAAGCAAGAGTGGCCACAGACAATGAACAACTGTAGAATACATCAGCGAGGAGGACGCACTGAAACGCGGACTTATACATGCCGCATGACCAGCCGGGGACTGCGTGCATGATTACGAAACATGATTTATGACCAAAGAAGTGCTTGCACTGTTTTCTTTTGTGCGCAGTCCCGTAAATGAGCTTATTGTTTCCCTATCTGCAGAAAGAAACCACACTCGGCAGATTCTCCATTATGACCGAAATTTATCACATTTCCCCACAAAATGTTTTCTCATCAAAAACAGCCTGATGGAAACAAAGGACCACATTCTTTGCTCGCAGTCGGAGTACTTTTAGCTGAACTGCAACATCGCTGCTTGGAAATAATGATGCATACTGGCACACATCTGAATCATTTCAGGATTAATCAAAAGGAAGCACCAGAAAAAACTGCTACAATAGAAAACTCAGTGGCCTAATTTGAGTTCTAAGTGTCAAAAAATGATAAATTGCTGGGGAAAAAAAGTGAGTAACCTGCTCTAATCTCATGCAGCAGGCTGGTCGTTTGGGTATTTTTAAACAGTGGGAGATCCTTGTTGTCTTTATGTTGCATTCCAGAGCTGTGGGTTCCTCTCCCAAAGGATCTGGATGACACGCAGTTGGCAGGATGTCCTGTCGGTAGTGATTCTTCCTTAAGGAAAAGAGATGAAAGGTCAGCACGTGACGGTATTTCTGGGCACCGGAGATGGGAAGTCATTATCATGTGTGTTTTCTGTGTGTTCGTGAGCAGTTCTGGGTGCCACTCTGAATTAAACAAACCGTTGTACGAAGCCCTCCCCTGAACGGAGATTGTCCAGTTAAAGCTTAGCAACCACAGCTAGGCATTTTAGGTCAAGCTCTGGATTTCTCAAGGTGTGAAGCAGAGTGCATTCGGCTGCGGTACTACAAGGAAATACAACTGCATCTAAAGTTAAATTGTGTCTTTTTTTTTTTAGCAAAACCAAAAATGCAAGAGTAAAACTGTAAAGAATGGATTAAACTCCAACACAAGCTGTAATCATTAGCATGTCCAGCTAACTAGCTTAATAACTGAGTGTTCTAAGCCAAGGACCACATGATTAACCACATTAGTTTGTGGGGTTACAGGTGATTACAAAACCCTTGCCACGTTCAGAACTAGCAATAGAACTGCAATAGAACAATGCTCCGTCTTTATTTAGGCCTGTATGTCTTCTGCATGGATCATCAGCGGGTGAGGATGCTGATTTTTTGTCTAATGGTGCCTACAGACTGTGTGACATGGATCTAATAAACTTGGGTACGACATCAAGTTTGATCTATGTAGACTGATCACATTACTAAATCTTAGGCCAAGACACAAATCAGTCTGTCAGAGACTGTTTTCAACCTGCTTGTGGCGCTAAATTTATCTTAATCAGCAAGCTAGATCAAATCTGCTAGCAACAGTTGAGATGTCAACAGAGAAAATTGATGCTTATCAGATATGCAAAGTCTGCTTTTGTTGACTACCTGTTTGAAATAAAGGTCACACTCAGAATTTAAAGTGATAAATCTGCAGCCATTATCATGGAAACTGTGTGCTGTGTGAATAAACAGAAAGCTTGACTAGTTTTCCCAAAACACCAGGCTCAAGAGTGTGTGTGTGTGTGTGTGTGTGTCTGCATGCACAAAACAATTCCTCTCTTGTCGACACCCAAATGAAGCGCACCACCTCAAGTTCAAGGATTTCAGAGTGAACCTAAATAGTTCTGCAGCCCGAGCTGGCATTCTGCTTCAGTGACAAGTCTAATGACTAATCCAGTGGTCATCCCGCTCCCCAAACTCTCTCTTTCTCTCTCTCACACACACGCACACACACACACACACACACACACACACACACTCCCCTCAATACCACAAACAGAGCATAGCCAATTAAGTAAGATGAGCAGCAAAGCTTGGGGTTACTGGAAGCACACAAAAGGCTTTTGTAGAGCTGCCCCAAACTGACACACACTGGTTGAATGTATGGGAAAAGATTAACCATGCATACATTACTACGTGGCCAGCAACCATTATGGACTCGTGCGATTCACACAGATTGTGCCTCCTTTCTATATGTTCACACTTAATTACAGTAAAGTCTCTCAGACCAATTATTTTGAGAGCTGAAGCATGTTAAAAAAAGTGCCTCAAATCCCACAGAGGACGGCGGTTTTCATGTTTTCACATGGCTGATTTTGACAAATTTTTGATGCTTCTTTTGTTCATTAGGAAAAGCAAAGTACAGAGAAATCCTGTATCTTTAAAACGGCAAATTCGTGCATAAAATACATCGGTTTCTGTAGCGAGGAGAGAACAGTCAGGAGAGAAAACGGAGGAGATTAAGTGGCGCGCGGGGGGGAAATCGAGGGAGAGAAGGCTGGACAAAGACTGACCCCTCACACTGCAAAAAAAAAAAAAAATCATTGTTCAAGCAGAAAAGAATCATTATTAAATGAGACAAAGGAGAGGAAAAGAAAAGGAAAACAGAAAAGAAAAGAGAGACAGGACAGAGGAGTGGGCATGTCTTGACTCATCCACGCAGACAATGGTTGAATGATACAGTGTCTAAACCTGCTAATAATTCAACAGATTGTCTGTTTGTTAGCAAGGAAAACCAGAAAAAACTGGTGCGAAGCGAAGGTAGAATTGTTTAAAAATGTCCTGTATATTAGAGAATTATAAGAATTATAAGATCCTAACGCCTTCAGATAAGATTTGGTTATATTTTGAAGTATTTTATTCAGTATCCACCCTGTTCATTATTGAGCTATTGTGTCTGTTATCCCGGGTACCTCCCAGCGAGCTCATAAAATACATACATGTATGCAAGCATGCATGCAAACACAAACAGATGCTGACATGCATACAAATGAAGACATGTTTTGATGCCTTCATGCACCCCCCCAATCTGATATCATGCTCCAACCTGCACAGGGCTGTATGAAATTGAATAATTCAGCAGCAGAGAGAGTTGGTTTTCAAACATACACAAACACACGTACAGTATGTAGTCCATGACTCCGTGCCCTCTCGCAGTCTTCAAGGGCAAACCAATCTCTATTCGATGAAGACCTCAAGAGGTTTAAAATCAGAGGACTGTATGAGAGCTACAGGATGGTTCAAAGCCTCGCTGACCCTCCAAGAATAAGAATAATTTTTCTGTGCGTATGAACTAACTGACTTACCAGCTACAAATTAAGTTAGCTAAACTTGCATGAAGGAAAATTTAAACATTTTGCAAAATTCTCTTTCTTGAGAGTTGAAGCTGCAGCCCGCAACTGGTTATCTTAACTTAGCCTGGTTCAGTCCAAACAAAATACACCTACCAGCACCTCAAAAACAACTGACAGGTTATTATTAAAGTTTTCATTGTGCGGGTCAAGCCAGTCCAGCTCTGCGAATGGAAAAGGGCCATTTGTTTACCAAGGCAATGCTTGAAGCTTTGAAGCATTTGAGCCTTAGCAATGAAAGTCAGCATAAAATCGGCCTAAATAAAAATTTAATCTAAATAAGGAAACACATAAAGTTGTTTACTTCTTTGGCATTTCACTCTTAAGTGTGTGATTATCGCACGCAGCATAAAAAACACATCTATCGTTTATTTGCAATCTGTAGTTTATAGATTTTTCTCTCTCCCTCACACACACACACACATAAAAAAAACACTGAGCACATTTTTCATGTAGCGGTAACACATTGATTCTCTTGGTCTCAGTGTGCAAACTCATAATACATCTAAATATTATTACCAGACCAAGATATGTGTTCACCACTGATACACAACCACAGAAACATATGTGGTTACACATGTTCCATTTTCACGTGTGAAATAGTAAAACGTAGAGTGAAACGTGTTCAAATCTCAAGTCTGTGATTTATGTGACATTTACAGCGAGATGTTCCCTCTGTGCCCTCCACAGCCATCACATTTTTTGAGTTCCTTTCGTGTTCAGAGAGAATAAAAAAAAATGGGAAAAGGGTTGTAACCTCGAGGACTGGCGGTTTCGTTCCCTGTCTCTTCTTTGATGGTGACATCGTCAGCGAGGAATGCACATCTAATCACCACCGTTGGGAGAAATTGTTCAGGACAAAGTAGTCATTACACTTTCCACTTTCCCCTCGCTGGAGATACTTTCCACTCAGAGACAGAGACACAGTGAGAGTGAGAGTGTGTTTCTTTGTGTGCAGCAGGTGTTTTGTTCTCTCCTGAACCGAGGAATTGACCAAAACCAAGAGTCCACGGGGCCGAGACTCCGGATCAAGCAATGCAGAATCAAGTTTTCTACCTCCGGAGGGTCACTCTGCTAGGGGCTAAAAATCGAATATTCAGATGAGGGTTTCAGTCTCAGTTCCACAGTTAGAGGCTTTTCCTTTTAATAATTTACTGATTTGAAAGGAGCTGCTCTTCCAAATTGGCTCAAAGGTCTTTCAGGTTATGGACTCAGACATGTATTGGTAAAAAAAAAACTGCCAACAGCGACTCTTTCAGTCATTTCATGAAAGGGTACGTTTTCTTCTTTGCTTGTACCGTACTTGGATGATCATTATATCCAACTTGCATCAGTCTGGTTTCATTTTCTTTTCAGTTTACTGAAATAGGACTGTCTCTGTGTATGTGTATGAACTGTCTGATGAATCTGACAGATCAGTTAGTCGCTGAATATATTTTTTGTTCCCATGTTTGTCCATATTTTGACCAAGTTTTCATTCACACGCAAGTATTTAAGTTTCTTTATTCCGCTTAAAATTAAATAATCCCACATTACACACATACATTTGGGTGGATTTCTTGTAGGGCTTTTTTGGCTCGTTATGTTGCTGTGGTCTTGCTTTCATTTCATAATTGTAATTTTACTTGCAGCTATAAATTAGCCTTGTAAAATACTGGCGAGAAAGACATGAAACATGAAAGGTTTCATCCTTTTAAACACCCTTTGTTCTCATCTTGTTTAGCTTTTGATTAGCATCGACACAAGTACACAAAAACAATGCCACAGAATACAGATGGTTGCCAGCACACTGAATAATTTGAAGATATAAACTCTTCATGAGTTCTTCTTTAATGTTGCAGGAAGGTAATAAAATATCCAAATGTATTTTCTGTGAGCAGAGTTTTCTGCTGCTGCTCGACTCTGCAAGATGAATAAAAACGCTGCATGAATTCATATGAAATTCATGATCATTCAAATTCGCTGTTCACTGGGGTGCACCCAAAAATATTCATCCCTCACACACACACACACACACACACACACACACACACACACACACACACACACACACACTTGCTGTGTTTCTATTTTTCTCACATCTGATCATGATAATTTTGTAATCCTAACTAAAAAAAAAAAGAGCATCACACACATAAGTTATGCTATCAGTATCTGAAGGCAAATGTCAGACATGTTAATCAGCCATTAGGTTGCTCATACCTGCATCATCCATCACTGAACTCCTCTAAAGAAGAGTGATTGTGCAATCATAGCTCAGCATGACAGGCCTGTCTGGCTTCAGATCATCTAACTTTATTCATGGGGCTGTAATAAAAGCAATTTGGAAGGTGGTTTCTTTTGTTTTTGCCAAATTCAAAACCAACAAGAGGAATATTTAAATGTTTGAGAACACATTTAACAGTCTGCTCTAAAGCTGCAAACATTAGCCTGTCCAGCTCGCTAGCTTATAAGAAGCTACTTAGTGTTTGGTCAGGGGCATTTCTTTCGTGGGGTTACACTTAAAAATGCCCTCAACCTGTGAGGATGCTGACTGTTTGCCTGCTTCATATCATATAACCATCAAGACTTTTAACGCTGCTTATGTTAGCTTAATTAGCCACATACAGCAGATAATATCTGCTATAGCACCAGTAGTCGCTTCATCCGACAAAATGGATAGTCACCGGTAAGAAATCATGGATGTATTATTACAAACAGGATATCAGATGCAATATATATTATATTGCATATCTTATAATGCACACTTAAGTACAGTAAAAGTACCCCCCAAAAACGACTTCATTACAGTAGTTTGAGTATTTGTAATTAGTTACTTCAGCCCCTGCCCACAGGTTCCTGCAGGTTCCTGGTTCCTTGCTCTATTCTCCATCTATAGTCACCAGTTGGAAATGAAAAGCCTCGTCTCGTCTCTGTCTGAAATGAAGGAGCCATTGTTTCGCATCATTGTAAACTGCATGTGCACAGGGGCCACGACGAAAAGCTTCATAACGGGACAGTAGCAGCTGAGGACAGTCAGTTCTGCAGCTCTTGAGTTCGCAGACAAGGTTTCTGAGCGGAGCATTAATCAGCTTTATTACTTTGTAATACAGCAAAATGTTTATGACAGCTTATAAAGCAGCTTCAAGACTGAATATAGAAGCAATAAAAACACACTCAGCTGCATATGCATCAGATGCTGTATTTGGCTGTACTGTAAGAGCTCTAGTGATGTCTGCAAAATGTAACCGAGAAGCCACACTTCATCCGGCAGCCCATTAAATTACAGCTCTGCAGAATGAGGACGAGACTGTCAAATACAGCTTATAGATAAAAGCAGAACAGTCCCCGAGGGTCAGAAATAATAACCTCTGTTTCAGATACACATCGATGCTCCTGCTCACACTGTTTACAGCAGTTAATTATGAATAAAGCGTAATTGGCCAGTGGTGGCTTTCCAAAAGTTTTATGGACAGTAAGGTCATGCTCTTCAGCTGAAGGTTCACTTAGACTAAAACACTGAGATTTATTGACATTAATTAACATAATTTTGTTTTTGTTTTACTTTCCGGGCTGTGCATATTGGAGTTTGTAAATCAAGTCAGCATTTACCTTTATTCAGTTGAATATAGAAGAAAGACAAGATATTTAATGCTCAAACTGATAAACTTTACTGTTGCTATGGCTAACTGTCACATCTGTGAAGGCAGCATTGACACTGAAAGGCACAAACAGGTTTTGGAGCGACATATGCTGCCATCCAGATGACGTCTTTTTCAGGGACGTCCCAGCTTATTTCAGTAAGACGGTGCCAAGACAAATTCTGCACATGTTCGAACAGCGTGACTTTGTAGTTAAAGAGTTCAGGTAGACTGTCCTGCCTGTAGTCCAGACCCGTCTCCCATTGAAGACGTGTGATGCATTATGAAGCTCAAATTTCAACAACTAGTGACTGAAGTCATATATCAAGCAAGAATGAGAAATAATGTTGCTTTCAAAAGTTCAAATATTAGTGTCGTCAGTTCCCAAATGCTTACTGAGTGTTGTTAAAGGGATAGTTCACCCAAAAATTTAAATTCAGTCATTATTTGCTCACCTTCATGCCGATTGAGGGTCAGGTTTAGTTTTTTTAGTCCATGAAACACTGTTGGAGTTTCACAGGAAAACAGTGTTGCAGAGAACAATGTAAGTTAAAAAAAAAAAATATTAAGTTTTACACTGCTTGTCTGGTGTAAAAGTATTGGTGCTTGTCCAACATGCTGTTTTCACACTGTCACAACACACACACCCAGTTCAGACAGTGTGCATGTGAACTTGGCTCCAAGCTGAGGATCTACAGTGAAGATTCAGGATAAAAACACGGTGCAAATAACATTTTTTTGTAAACTTGGCATGCTGGTGCTTTAGGAGACTTGGATCACACCTGACATGCAGAATGGAAGCATTTTATGTTTAGAATAGTTTAGTTTAGAAGCTGAAACATTAAATAAGTACTGTATTTAATTGAATATGGGTTGAATTCTGTTTTATTTATGTTTTTTACACAGCCTCCCAACCTTTTTGGAATCAGGATTGTAACTGAATTTATCTCTAAGCCTGGCTAAAAAATAAATAATGGAAATGTCAATATGCTTCCTCATCCGTGACTTGTTATAACAATTAAGGAGCGAGTTTTTCCTCCCCTTCCAAACGGCAGAGTCAGTCTCTTTGTCTTTGTATCATCTATTATTGCTGGAGGCCAGTGTAATTGCACAGAGCCCCATTTTCTGATTCAGCACTTCCACCGTGTTAGAAAAGCAATCAGGATTGTCCCACGGCGATCCGGTTTATTGCTCCGCTCGCTCCGTCTTATTTCAGTTGATGTGAAGTGAAACACTGAACAACGTTCGGTTATGCTCTGAGGCCAAATCAGGGGGAAGTTTTTCTCCATCTTGTCGAGTCATTATGTTTGTGTGTGTGTGCGCGCGCGCGCGTGTGTGATTGTACTCTCTATCTGCAGGAGACATCCTCGCTGCTTAGGTTTGCACAACAGGAAGATCTTGTCCATTGTCTCCACACACGGGATTTTCTTTTCTTTTCTCTTTCCTCGCTCTCTCCTTCTTCTCCTCTGTGCTCTGCGTTTCTCTTCTCTCATTTATTTGCTTCTTTATTAGAGTTGTCAACTTAAAATTACTTGGAAAGACGGAGTGCCTGCAAAACAGCTCCGGCCCGAACCTGTAGTTCAGTGTTTGGCTAAACAGAATTAATATGTTATAGTGTAAAAATATCAATATCGCATTCATTAAATAGCCATTAGAAATGTATTCAATCACATTTGTGAGATTTATCGGCCATGTCTGACACAGTTGGCTCATTTTATTGATTATGTCTGGAGCACTAAAGCAAACCAGGCTCCACAAATACAAATCTGACCTATTTGTATATGTTAACTCAAAACTAAAGCAAACAGATTGATTAACAAGGTTTCTATTAATACCTGACCCGAGTATACACAAGGCCTGCAGGCAGATCAGCAATAAAGGCCAGAAAGTGAAAGAGAAAAGACAGAGAGAAGACGGAGCTGTCTGTCCACACGCTGCAGTCATACAGGCGTACATTTTCTGATAGCTTACGGATACGGATGAAACGGAGCAGTACCACTGGGAGTCCTGGGGGCAGTGAAGCCATTAGCCACGACCACAGGACACGACGAAGGAGTTGACATGTCGTTAAGACCACCGCTGTCTACAACACCGCCTGTGCTTTTGCCTCTTTCTCAAGGGATACATCATTACAACCTCCTCTAGTGCAGTGTTTCTCAAACTTTTCACACTGCGTACCACCTCAGAAAATATTGAGCTCTCCCAAGTACCACATTACTGTTTTGCGCTGTTTGGTGCTAGCAGGTTTAAGTGAACGCTTCGCTGGCATTTTTTAAGCAGCCACTAGCACTCGTACTCTGTTCACTGTCGTCCGTTTCATTTTCAACATGGCTGCTTGAAATATCGTCCTCCTAATGTACACTTCTCTTCATAATAGTTCCCATTTGGAGGCACAATTGAAGTGTTTTCGTTCTCTTCATCTTACCTCCGCCAGCGCAGTTTAGC
>JAJHUR010107652.1:0-24455 GCA_027495735.1 Lutjanus campechanus | reverse complement strand
TTTAGGCAGGAAACCAGATATCCAACCTCTGAACTGCATGTTGAGGATGCATCTGTGTCTCACACCTTTGAACCAATACACAGTTTAGTTCAAGGCTAGGGTAAGTTATGTATTTCAAAAGCATTTTTGTTATATTTGTTGAAATTCTCTCCACATTCTGCCAGTAATCAAATGCCCTGACAAAAAGAAAAAGGTTCAGTATCTGTGGCTGTCACAGATGTGCAATTAGCTCATCCTTCATTTCATTTGGCTCAAATGTCTTATATGGTAACAGTATCTTCACTCTAGCTTTAAAATTGAGCCCACTACAACCTCTCAAAGAGTTGAAGAGGTTAATCAAATATAGATACAAACTGAACATGAGACAATGTGCTGCCTATCAAAGAAGACAAGTGCGTTTTCAGGTCTGTGGTTCATTCATTTGTTCAGATTCAGGGACTAATATGATTGCATTTGCCCCTTGATTCACTGCAATATTCAAGAGTGGTCCAAAAGATGTACACAAATGCCACACACCAACACACTGTTCTCTGATTGGTCAGAATTATTACTGGGAAGATTAGCCTTAAAATACCTTTTTTTTTTTCTTCATTATGAAGCACCAGCAGCATGCATTGCTAACTGTTTTCATTGCATGTATGTGGTTAATATACCAGTGTACATTCAAGATCAGAGGACGGTGACAGGATGGTATTTTTTTTTCCTCTCTGTCAGATTGCTGGAACTGAAGTGAGCTGAAGTGAACTCCTGGGCTGATTTGGATATTTAAATCCTTTTAAATCTCCTACTTTATATAGTGATCAGTGTTATTCGTTCACTTATGTTCGTAATGTCCTTGCATTGCTGTTATCTGGACAAGAATACACACACAGAGCTGTGTAAGAATGTGTGTAGGTCGAGTAATATTTAAATAAAAAACAACCAGAAAAAGCTGCTTTGTGTGATGCAACAACTTGTAATTAACTTGTCCTGTATATTACACAGTTTTAGATTTATCACACACAAGGTGACAATACATTATATTGCATCTGACCATGTAACTGTGCTCTATTATATTATCTGTAAATCCCAAATACATGACACAATAATGTACACACCATCACTGTGCATATTTTCCCTGATCAGTCCATTAAAAAGTGTGTGACAGTAATAAGCTCTGAATCATCGCTGTACCAGACGCCTCCTTTTTGTCCTGTCTCTACCTGTCTGTGTCATTATTCAGAGCATGTGGTGAATTGCAGTCTGATAAAAACTAATAATTATTATTATAAATAGTTATTTCTTTTGGAGTTCTTTGTGTCACCAAAGAACATAAATCAGAAGCATTAAAAGTGCTGCATGAACTTCTGTCAGGCAGAGTTTGATTTCCCTGCGTGGGTCCTGTTGATGCAGGATGACAACTGCCAAAAGTGTCTCTTGATAAAAGACTTCCGAGTAGGACAGACCGGTGTATCCTCGCTCTCAGCTCCTCCAGAAGCCTCCCTTCTCTTCCTCGTCTCCTGCAGGTGCATTTAAGGAATCGGAAAATCCTTCATGATGGCAGAGGGCAACGACTTACAGGTTGAGAGAGGAAATGAGGAGGCATGATTCAGTGTAATGAAAAGCACCCATAGTGTTTGGAGGACGATGGCTCCAATGTGTCACCGAACCATATTTCTGATTTGCCCAAGAAATCCTGAACACACAAATCGTGAACAAAAGTTTAACAGTCTAACTCCACAATTCAGTACCACATAGTTCTCAGTGTTCTCACGTTTTCAGCAACTATTTTCTAACATGTATAATGTGTAGGAAAAAAACTCTGAATTCTTTGAAAACTTTACAGAGACTCTAAATTTCATTGTCCCCCAACCTCAGAAATCAAACCTAAAACCCTTTCTTTTTTCCATCTGTGGCTCATCTTGTTGAACACACACCTTTTCACAGTAATACTGATGACATTACAGCCAAAACAGAAAAGTATGGTCATGTTCCACATCTCCCCCTGTGGTTCTCTTCATCATTACAGCTGAACAAATTGGTACAAAGTGGTGAGCGGGGTTAATCATGGCCAGGTGGCCCCTGGCCATAAGAAGTAAAGGAGCCTTCATATGATAAGAAATTTGTCTTGGACTGCCCATGAGGTAGGGTGAAAAGAGGCAAAGCACAGTGCTACAATCGCTATGTCCTGTCTGCTTGGTATACAAACAGCTAGCTAACTTTAGCTCTGGATTTAGCTTAATTCATAAATTATATGATTCACAAACATTATAGCCTGACCTGAGTGTAGGCGTTATGCTTACGAGCGAGATCGTAGTCTGGTTTTAATGTTGTGTTATAGTATTTGGGGATCCCTGAAACACTGTTCTGTAGTCGTGTCTGGAAGCAAACTGTTGATTTGCAAAATTCTTGCAAGTGTTTTGTAGGTTGTTCCTTCATTGTGACATTGCGCAAACATTAAAATGATCACTCTCGCGAGATGTTCCACCCTTCACAACTCAATCATCAGTCTCTATCTCCTCTGCTTGTGTCACTTCTGTACAGCTGTGGTGTCTTCTGGCTGCATTGTCACATACAGCTGTTATCTCATCGGTTGCGCTTTGAAAGGTCAGTGGCAAATGAGGTCAAAGTTCAAATAATTTGAATTTTGAGCACAGTGGTCAGCAGGTCTCACTAGGTCTCGCGGGTCTGGGGTTCCCTTCTAGACACTGTGTCTGCTGTTGCCTGGCTGACAGTGGCTTGACGACATTAAACAGCAGCCCTCAGTAACTGATGAAGTAGGGTGATGGTATTAATGTTGTTCAAATTTTACACAGTACTGAGATGTTAGTTGTGACAACAGCCAGAAATGAATAATGGAGAAGAGAAAAAAAACGGACCACCACCGCCACATTAAAGCAATGAAGTACTGTGTGATGTATGTTAAAAATATATATGAATTCACATTCTCAGTAGAAAATAGAAAATAGAAAAGTAGAAAATTGTAAACTTCTTTTGATGGCTCACATTCATTTGCACTCACACACTGTAGGGAGACGCCACCGCAGCACTGGCAGCTTTTTAACTTCCAGTACTTAGCCAGTCACCGCGTTTCTTTATGGGATGTTTACTGTCTGACAGCAGATCTGTACAAGAAGCAGATAAACTGTATTGAAAGACATTTCACTTCCGAAATTCAGAACAACAGTTAAGGCACTTTACCTCTCTGATATTAATCTCCCTCTACACCGCTGTGGAGGACGACGGAGAGAGCTGAAGCTCCACTCAGAGTCTGTGATCGAGTGAGACAGAATGAGTGTTTTGTGTGTGTAAGTGTGTGACGAATGGCTTCACATCTGTTGACTGCAGTTAGTCTCCAATCACATTAACGACGGCCTCAGATCAGGCTGATTGTCACATTGTCCAATCCTGCCACTGGAATTTTCACACACACACACACACACACACACACACACACACACACACACACACACATACACACACACACACACGTGCGCATTCTGACAGCTGCTGTGATCTGAGAGCCCATGGATCGCCTTGTATAGCCCTGGCGCTCAGTTACCTCTTTCATGTGCCCCTCTGGCCTCAGGGGCACATCCCGTGTTAGTGCGTGTGTGTGTGTGTGTGTGTGTAAAGGTGCTGGGCTCGTTCCTGGCCTTCAGTGTGCTTCATTACCACCACACAGAGCTTCAGCCTGCCCAACAACACATCAGAGAGACTGGGGAAAGTAGGAGGAGAGAGGAGAGGGATGTGAAAAGATGAAAGAATTGACAATGAGTAAGACAGAGACAAACGGAGAGGAGAACGATGGAGACAGGATGTGAGGGGGTGAAACTGACAGAGGAGTGTAGGTAGGCGCTGAAAAAAGCTGAAAAAGAAATTAGCAGAGAGAGAGAGAGACAGAGATTGGGGGAAGGTAGGCCGATGTGATGGAGAGGGAGCGATAGGAAGAGATAGAGGGAGAGAAAGTGAGTTGTTTTGTGTTGTTTGTTTGAAGCAGTTCTCACAAGCGCTTTGAACCAATAACGCTAATGAAGCACAGAAACTGCTGCAAAAACCAGCAGGAGAACAAGGACTTTTGTAGAAACTAAACACACAGACACATACACACTCTCTGGAACAAAACTGACTAACAAAAAGTGGAACTGGAAAGCAAGTTGTCAGTGTTTAATTGATTCCTCAACAGTATTCATACCTAAACAACAAAATATATAGTCTATAACAAAAGTGATTTTCTGACCTGCCACCAGCTATGGTTAAGGTTTGAACAACTAAAATTACTTAGTTTAAGTTTGTGTAAAGCAACAATGAATGTGTCTGAGATTGTCACACCACAGAAATGTGTTATTAACCACCCAGCCAAATTGGAATGATTGAAAAATTGCTCTGAAGATAAAATTAGGTCTCAAAATGATGAAAAATGAGCAGTTTTCTCTGCTCTGAAACACTGGGGGTGTGTCTGCTCTGATGTCTCAGTGTCAAACATCACTATGACCTGAAAATAGCCTGAAACATGGACACTCATTTTTATTGGACATGTCTGGACATGTCCAATAAAAATCTTCAGTTTACAAAACAATCCTGGAGTTACAGCAGAAAACAGCGTTGCAGCCAAATCCAGTACACTTGCAGTGAATGGAGACCACGTATAAAATGTAAAAAAAAAAAGAACACAAAGCAAACACAAAATGTCTCCATCCTGCTTGTGTGGTGTAATCCAAGTGTCTGTGAGCCGCGACATTAAAATTTAACCACAAAAGACGCCATTTACACCATGTTTTTAGCCGAAATGTCAACTGTAGCCTCTCAGACTCGAGCCAGATGCACAAGAGATCTCGTGATATTTTCACACGTGCATCCATTAGGAGATACATCGACGCCATGTTTACATGCTACCTGGGAGGCTGTGCCATGTAATACTCTGCTGCTCTTTTTCTCTTCTCTAATAGAAATACTGTAATTTGCTATTTAACTTAATTGGCTTGCAGTTTTTCAATCAATGTTAAGTTTCTGTTTCTTGTGCAAACCCCCCACCTGTAAAGCTGAGACCCAGAACCGTTCCGTTACCCGCAATTATTTACAAGGCAAATCCCCTCACTTGTGTTCTCAATTGGCACACAGCGTCTGTGCTCCTGCAGCTTCCCATGTGTTTCCATAGTGACAACAAGCCTAGCTTGTGGCTATTGAAAGCTAATACTTTTTGAAATTTTCTACAGGCAGCATCGCTGCTGACCACATTATTCTCACAGTCTTTGAGCACACCGAAACCCTCCCAAAGGTCCAACTTGGCCTTTGAGGATATATTGTCCACAGTTCTGTCATCAGGTATAGCCAGCTGGTAGCCTACATCGCTGTCAAATCAGATAGTGACACATCCCATTGTTTGGCAGGATGTGGGGTCAAATGTTGCGGTAGACTTTCACAATAAAACCCTGGTGGCTGATTAGACTTGCTTCCTGCCTGCAATTAGTTCATTTTCACCTGCGAATTTATATAAATATAATTTTTACTCATTACACAGCATTCTTGTGGGTCACCCCGCAGGGATTTTCCATTGAAACATCAGCATGAAGTCTGGAGTTTTATTGACACTCCTATGTGATCACAGAAAAATTGAAAATTGAAACTGTGTTACTGTGAACACATCATTATTCATGTTATCCTACTCTTACCTCTTACACAAGTTTTAAAGGTTCTTCCTCTAATTATTATTATTATTTTTGTCATTATCAGATACTCAAATATCACATAAAGCACCATCTATCATGGGATTTTCAGTCATTTTCACTTGGAGCAGTAGAACACAGTGCAGAGAAAGTTTGACAGGCAGGCTTAGAGGAGGAGAATAGACTTGACTTGTTTACATGCAAACATTCAGCTTGTCTTACTTGTAGACAGGCTACACACACACACACACACTCACACACTGAGTTCAGCTGTTGTTGCTATTGGAAAAATGCACAGCTATGATAAGAAATACATTGGATACATTTTAATTTATTTTTTGGCAGCCTGCCTTCAAAAACCATATTGATTTCTTTATTTTAAGCTTTACCTGATCCTGCCTCTAAAAGCTGCCAATTCTTAGATTGAGGTAACAACCAAAAACAACAAGACCAACAACAGACCTGTGTACCTGTGGTCTTTCTGTGCCCATCTGACTTCATTTTGTTCTCAGAAAATGTCCTCAGAGCACATTTTAACAGGATGAGGGACCGATGTGAAACCATGGAAACAAACCAGACAAAAACTCTGCTGGCTGAATCACTCGGGCACAATTACTCTGCTGCCTCAACCTTCTCCATTCAGTTGTTTTTCTCTCCCTTTTTCATTCCTGTCTTCATTGCCACTGAGAAATGTAGCAACAAGGTGCCTGTCTTACACTGCAGACTTGCCTGTTGAATGTATATCACACTATTCATTATGGGCTCGGTCACTGGTATACATCTCAAATGTGCAAGGTTCCTTTCTCCACTGTGTCAAATGAAGGCATTTATGAGTCAATTACATCTGTTAAACATCACTGAAAACATTCAACATCATGTGTTCATTGGAATATAAGCGTGGCCTGTGATGTTATTTATGATTTAAAGTTATTATTTAATGGGACAGTTCACCCTAAAATGAAAAATGCACATTTTTCCTCTGGCCTGTAGTGCTACATTATTTAACCATCTATACTGTTGTAGTGTGAGTAGCAGAGTTATGGAGATAACAACCGTAGAGATGTCTGCCTTCTCCCCATTATAATGGAACTAGATGACACTAGTCCCGTGGTGCTCAAAGCGCCACAAAAATACATTTGAAAAAATCAACACCACTGTCTCTTTTCAGAAATCATGAATCTGTTACTCAAAATAATCCACACAGCCTGGTGTGATGAGTTTCATGTAGGAACTACTTTCTTTCTGCAATAGAATCTACCAGAACTACTTCAGAATCTACCAGAACTACTTTCTTTCTTATGTAATACCTTGTCTGTGGCTCTCAGATTGAACTGACGATATAGATCTTTAAAACACATCTCATATGAATATATAGTTTCATTTCATTTTTGTCAAATGTTACTCAAACAGGAAGAAATAGTGTTTGTCTGAGACTATTTCCAGTTTTAGTGAGTATTTGGGACAGCAGGATGGTGCATGAGGGATTGAGTCTAAATAAACTATGGTATGTTGTGTTCCTGATTATGAAGGAATTTGTCACCCAGTGCAACAGTGTGGACAATAATGGAACTCTGTGCGCCCCACCCCACCCCCCTACCCACCCAGGGCACACACTTAACGAGAATAAGTGATTCATTCCAAAGCTTTCCTGTCCAAAACAAGCATCAATTTAATTGTTTCCATTCTTAGAACCTTTATCTTTGGTAAATATCTCTTTTCTGGTATAAGCTTAACATTTTTTTTTCTTTTAACAACCCAACCGTGTAGGCTTATGCACACTCATCCTCACCAAAAGAATAATAATGATAAATTATCACAGAGCTTGAGGGATCGAAGAGTTGTGGCCTACAGAGTAGCTTACTATTTTTAATTGATGACAAAGAAGTGTATCTTTTTAAATAGTTTCATATACACGCTTTTGTATAAATTGTGATTTTAGATAACATGCAAATCTTATTTTTGATGACCACGGAGCAGACAGTCTGTGGGATCCCCCGTGATTTCTGGCCCCCTATTTTTATTATTTATGAAGTTTATTTTATCTATTTCTTTTATTTTTCTCTCACCTTTTTGTTACTGTTTAGGTTCTGTTTGCACTGCATTTTTTTCCCTCACGCCTCCCCTTTTACATTAGGTACAGGTTTTTGTATGGTTTTGTTTTTGTCTTTTTGTAATGTATTGGTGTATACATTAACATCTTTTAAAAAGATAATAAAATTATACATCTAAAAAAAAAAAGTTTTTTTTTTTTTAAGTTTGTCTCCTGGCTTAAAGTCTGGGTATGTCTGACCTTTCCATCCACCCTGACCTTCTCCCTGTGCAGACATTGTAGTCTGTCACATAACTACCTCCTTTGCTCCCGTCATAATTACTATGACCACTAGAGGTCACCATCTGACAATAAACATTAATATGGCTTGTAATAAGCTGCTTGCACAGATGACCTACTGTATAGGGTCTTATTTTTGGCGAGGGTGTACTGTATATAGTTGCAACATAGCATTACTTTCAAGTAAATTATCACAAAATAATTATAACAATTTAATCATAAGACTGAGTAAGCAGCTCAGACAGTTCTCGTGACCTTTAGTTTGGCAAAACAAAGTTGCGAATACTTTCGTCAAAGCAAAAAGTTTAGTGTAGTTTGACACCTCATGGAGAAGACATAAAAACACTTGAATACAGCTCTGTATCCTTAAGGTACTTTGTAATGCCTCTTTTTTTTGCTCTACTCTGACCAAAGCAGGGGGTGAGCGGTAAATCACTCCCCTGCAATTGTAGAAAGTTTACAGAATTTAGAGCACACGATGTGCTTCTAAACCTTTGTTCTTCTTCTTGTTGGTCTCCACTCTCCATTACTGAGTAAAAACAGTTGTACATAATGCATTTTTATGTGTTTGTTTTTCCTCAGCTGGAGAAGAAAGAGGTGACGCCACCCTTCAAACCTCAAATCTCTGATGACTACGGCCTCGAAAACTTTGACACGCAGTTTACTAATGAACCAGTGCAGCTAACACCAGATGATGAGTAAGTACTGCTTCTTCAGCTCCCATCACTGCCATCATTAAAGTCAACCTCATGTAAATAATTTAGAGCACTGCACATTTCTGTATGACGATCCTCTTGCAGAGGCTTGAAATTTCTTTAAGGTAATCCCACCACAATAAATATTTGACAGCAGTCGGTTATAAAGTTAAGTTTCTGGTCTCTGCAAATTGATGTTGACGGCATAGCGAAATGTATGGACATGTAACCATGTACCTTCACAGCCCTTTAAACTCAAACTGAAGTTTTATTCACTGTAGTCTCGCTTTGTTAAGAGGAAAATGAAGCTATAATAAGCTACTGTGCATCATTTCCCATTTTTCAGAACTGTTTTGGAGCTGTTTTTCTATATTTTAATCTACTTTTCAATTTGTGGAAACCACGTCTCAGCCTCGAGCCTGAGTGGGCGTTGCCCATGACAGCTTGCTAATGTTAGCACTTATTTCTACTAGATGTTACATTTCATTCATGTTATTTCACCACCTGCTGAATCATCAGCAGCTCCTGTACATTCAGAGCTGTGTTCGTCTCGTGGTATAAAAAGGGGTGGGGGTGGGGGATTTGAATCAGCTACCCACTGATTCAACTCACAGGATCACGTAGTAACGTGCAAAAAGGTGAGGTCTTAGATAGGACTTGTTGGCCCCCAGTGTAGTCAATACAGATAGTGGAAATCAAACTGCCTGGGCTGCTGACAGTGCCTGGTTTGTGCACCAGTCATATTACAAGGGGTGGAAATTGATGCCAGTGCGCACTTATTAATTCCTGATCAGGTCTCTGTGTGGGCCTACACAGGTTTTCAGCATCAACACAACTACTTTATTATGTCTTAGCCTGAACACAGCGTAGAATCAGTACAAAAAAGGCAGTTGTGCAAAAGCTTCATTGTGTAACAGCTGTTTAATTTGGAAGTGGTTCTCTAAAATCTGCTGATCTTGCAGAGTTATTATAATATTGGATATTTATATTTACAGTGAAGGACATGCAGCTCAGTTGTGGCAGTCCTGTGTCAAATACATGGAATTAAAGTCCATGTTGTGTAGAAAGATGTTTCAGCATATTGCAGCTGTTTCTTCTTGAAATAATCCTTTGAAGACATTACAGCTAAAACTGCTGTCATCTACTCTGTACCAAAAATATACACCCACTGGATTCTTTTAATGTTACCTTTATTGAGAACAAATTAAAGTAAATTAAAAGTAATAAGAATAGTAGTAAGATAATTCACAGTATATTGATTTGAATATGTTAAATTGACTCTACAGTTGAAAATTAAATTAAACACTTTTGGAAGTTCCAACAAGTTTCCTCCTGGAGGGCTGAGGTTCTACCCAGAACCATTTGCTTCTGAAGTACCTTTTTCCAGTAAGTGTTCCAGTAAGAACCTCTCCAACCCATCCAAAGGTCCCTTTTTAGAAGAAACAGTTTTTCAAGGATTGTTGAAATCCTTAGAATCCCCTCAATGTGTACTAGATAAAACCATTGGAATATAAATAGATTCTCTTTAGAACCCTTGTAATATGAAAAGGTTCTTAGTAGAGCCCCCTGGGTGGGTTCTTGTTGGCACCGTTAGAAGTTGGAAAGGTTCTCGATTACACCTTCCAGAGAGGGTTCTGGGTGGAACTTTTCAAAGATGGTTCTAGGTATAACCAATTATGTTGGGTTCTAAGTAGAACTCTATGAAAGACTTCTAAGTACAACTTTAAACAAGAACCAAAAAGAGTTCTCCTATGGGGCATGCTGAAGAACCCTTTATGGTTCTAGTTAGGACCTTTATTTCTAAGAGTGTAGCTACAGATAAGCTGTCTAGTGTCCCTGTCCAATAAACAAATCAAATAAATAAATACATTTCAGTTGGACCTTCTGTTCAGCAATTCTAATATTTTCTAATATACTTTTGCAAATTCAAATCTTACAAGTCCTGTGCTTTTAATTTGTGTCACAGTCAAGTAATAAAATACAGCATCATACTAGAGTCAAGCTGTTGGTCAGTGGGCACCAGGACAAAAGTGATGATAATTGAGAGGTGAGTGTGTCCAGCTGTGTCCAGGCAAAAACAGGCACATGTGGTCAGTAGAAGCAGCCACGGTCACACAGAGAGGTCTGATCTTACATGTACTTTCACACAAACAGTGGGTGCTGTGCCGTCTTCCCAGAAGACTTCTGCATCCAATAAAGAAAAACAACCCCCCCCTGTGAGTTCCAACAGTGATGTCTTTATCCATCAGGGACATTGTTTTGATTAATGCAAACATGTAGCCTTCAGGATCTGACAGGAGCCCTTGTTTAAGATTTAGCTTTAGAGAGAAAAGGCTGCGGAGATCTGGCACAACAACAGACACCGTGCAGGCTCCGCTGCTGCAGACTGTCTGCAGCCACAGCACGAAAACACAAGCATGGCCTGTTTTCTTCTGTGCTGTCACAAAATGGATTCCATAAGGCTTTGGCAGGCCCTGCCAATAGATATTACCAGGCTTATGTTAGACAACATTTTCATTTGAATCCATGCTGGATTGATTTTTCAGGCTCCAACATTTAGATGTCTTCCTGCAAAGCTTTTATTGGACTGATTGGAGCAGAAGCTGAACTGAAAATTAAATACATCATGCACCTTGGCAACTTCCAAATAAAGTCATCTCTATTTTTATCACTGACAATAGGACATGTACTTTTTAAAAGAGGATGGTAATCTCAAACAGTGGTGTAGCCAGTCACCCTCTGTAATAGCCTATACATGGAAAAATATCAATTTCACTGCGGCTCAGCCACGCCACCAATTTTTCCTAGTGGGCCCTTGCAGTATTGCAGGGAAAAAAATTCCCCACTAGCCCCAAAAAGCATTTTACCCCATGAGCCACCATTATAGAGAGACGTCTGTAAATCTGTTGACACGACACCTCGAAACAAGGTCAGTTATGATTCTTCCTGTGATGAATTTTTGATCCATGGAGGTTTGTAAAACTTATCTAAAGTCTACAGGCCAAGGAACTCGTGGTGCCATCTTTGCAGACACTATCGGGATAATTATAATACATCTGTGGCAGTCATTCTCAAAGTGTGGGCCGCAGCCCACCGGTGGGCTGTAAAGGCCCTGAGAGTGGGCCTTGAGAGGTCATGAAAAATAAATTAAACATTTTAATTTCATAAGTTTGACATGACCATGAAACATTCATGATTCATTTCAGAAAAGATAATCTGAACCAATAAAACAAAGCCATGAGATTTAAATGACATGTTATTCTCCTGACCTTGTTTAACAGGTGTTCCATCATATTAGGTGACCTGTTACATTAACACCAGAAAGTCTCTTGTATCTCGTCACTGGTACCATTAATCTTGTGTCTTTATCAGAGTTGTGATTACAGGTTTGGGTGGACCTCAAACCTAAGTTTGAGAATGGCTGGTCTCTGGTATTTACTTTCTTGCTTTCACCCCGGACACACCTGACCATTAAGCAGAGTGAATGTTCCCATGTGGTTTGCGGTGATGCATTTTGGTTCGCTTGGAATTTTCAAAGTTTGGAAAGAAAGTCAACTAAGGGGAAAACACTCATTAAACTCATTAACTGATTTGGACCTCAGCAAATGAACTAAAGGGTTGAACTATAGGGCTGGTCCAAAAACTTCACTATCGTGATAGGTATTTCAGCTCTATCACCCAGGCCTACCTTTTGTATTATATCAATGGTACTTGGATCCCAAGTTTCCTCAAGTTTCCTGTCAATCTGCCCACTGTGCTCAGTTATGAAAAATAATAATTACAGGACAATACATATTTAAAGAGCACATCCTAAGCAGAGTTCATATTGTAATTTTTTATGGTTTTAAGTGTAATGAAGCCTTAAAGGATAACTTCGGTATTTTTCAACCATGTGTATGTGTGTGAATGATTGATAGCTACAACTCATTTTAAAATTGGTTCAGTATTAAGGGAGGCGGATGCAACCGGCAGCTGCGAAACAAGTTATAACGGTAGATATGAGGGCAAATACGTCCCATAAAAGTTTGTGCATTAAATTCCGCCATGAACCTAATGCACCTAATACTGTTAGTATTTACATTACTGTTATTATTATTATTCATTTACAACTATTATTACTATTTCTATATTACGGTACACCTGTGATGTCCCAAGTATCTTTTAAAATCAAATTATTTCAGTGGTTTCTGTGTGTTTCCGAGCATTTGAAGCTACTAATATTTATAGTCAGATCAAATAAAATTGGAACTTTAAATATAAAAAGTAATATGCTGCAATAGAAAAAATATTAAATACTTTAAAACTTTTTCCAATAAAATATGACACTGATTTTATTTTAATGCATTTTCACACCTGGGATCAGAGTCGTTGTAGAGGTGAGTCAGAGAGTTATGACTCTGTGCTCTTTTTATAATATTTTTCTATACTGTTGTTATACAGTATAAAGTAGTAGTATATAGTCCACATTGTTCACATATTTCTTTATTTTCTTGCAGATGTTTTACATGTTAGAATACAGTAAACGGTGGTTTGCTGTGGTTTCTCCGTGGCTTTTTGCAGTCACTGTAATTATGACCCCCAATTTCTCCAATATAGATCACATCTGAGAGAGGATATTTGTCCACATGACAAAGGATGTCTTTAACGTCACAAACAAAATATTATAACCCTGAGGTTTCTGCCTTTTTCCTTTGTAGGGCAGAGTAAATCATGGTGGTGCACAGCAGTTGTGGCACTGGGAGTTTTATGGTTGCAGCTCTGTTCATTATCTATACCTCCTGTCATTCTTGACTGGTGCCATTCAAGCTGTCGGCGATAGGTATAAGTATAATCACCAGTGGTTCAGCACGACTGTTCACTGCTCCATACTTAGTAGCCGGGTGACGTGGAGACTGACACAGGCAGACTTTTGAATATTTACAGCACTAACTACATCATTGTGAGATGGCAGGGCACGGAGCAACAGGAGTGTTAATTGGAAGCGTGCGTGCCCATCATGCTCTGCACCCATGACAGACGTCTTTGGGTAGCTACCATGGCTCTTCCGCAGTTTGACGGCGCTGTACACCTCTGCTGTTCACTAGACGCTGATCATCAAACCAGCCTGAGAGCGGGTGAGCTCATTAAGGGGGAGAGCGTAAGCATAAGGGGCAGCGAGACGGCTCTGAAGCTCATTTGTGGCAGGGTTTGACATCAGCAGGCCATGACAGACTTTTGAGGAGGCAATTGTGGAAAAGGCTGGGGTGGGTGCAGAAAGGGGGAGGAGGAGGAGGAGATGAGTGGTAGAACAGGGTGGAGAGCGCACTGCCAGTTCAGTAGTGGAGTTATCAACCTGGCATCAAACGCCACGGCACATCAAAAGAAGACGCACGCCTCCTCCCCGCGTCTCGCACTTTATCTCCCCACCCCTCTCTCTTCCCTCTGTTACCAAGGAGAGGGGCTGATGTCGCCCACTCCCGCTAGGAGGGGGTGATGCAAAAAGCTCTCCAGTCTCCCCTCTCTCCCACTCGTGATGGGCTTGGCACGAGAAGAAAGAGAAGTGAGAGCCGTGTAGGGAGAGAGAAGGGTAAACCCTCCATGTTAGAGATTTACATTGCGACATTAAAAGCCAGGATTGCTGGGGGCCCTTGCCAGCATGGTGAGGGGAGGGGGAGGGAGGCTTTAGTTTTTCTATGCCAGCTCCCTGTCTTAGAAAATGGCAGCCTCAGCCGGTGCCCAGAGTGCCATACTTTCTCCTTCTGTAGCCTTGTTTCAGGGACTTCATTATTGTGGTTCCTGCTGTCTGGGCTGTCTGCTGAACCTGTTGCTTATCCTGACACTGTGCTGTATTTGGGGAAGCTAATTCATTCATTAAGCACTTTATTCTGTCTTCCCCTAATTTCTTTCTTTCCCATGAAAAACAGCCCGCAGCTCAGAAACTGAAGTCTTACATCAAGTTTATTTAGCAGAAGGTTCTCTGTAGACCTTTGAGGTCGATGCACAGACTCCAGAGGTCTGGTTTCATCTTGATGCATTATTATCATTATTATTATTATGTCATCCCTCCAGGATTTCACAGGCTTTTTTTTGGGGGGGGGGGTTGTTGCAACCTACACTGCCTGATTTCACAGCAGCTTTTCTTTAAAAAAGTGATGCAATTTGCAGTGTTTTTAGGCGTTTTTGCAATGCAGTTGCAGGAGCAAGAGAAAATGGCAGAAGTTGCAATATTCTTTTTTTTTTAAATAATAATTCATTAAAAATCAAAGGCGACTTGTTCCAGGGAGAATAAAACCAATAAACCCTGAGTGTTCTACGTAACCTTACCAAAAAGACCCAAAACTACAAAAAAAATCTAACAAAATGAGCTTTCCTTGTAAATGAAAAAGGGCACTTGAGGGGTATTTTGGGAGCTTAAACTCAGTGAAAACAGCAAGCACAAAATTATAAAATAGAAAAGCGCACAGAGCATTGATAAATATCAATAACAATGATGAACCTTGTGTTCTTTTCAGTACCCATGACAAAACAGCTACAGTAGCTTACAGTGCTTTGTGTCTAAGAGACAATTAGCCTTCTTAGACAAGTCTTAGTGGGTTTAAATACTTCCGACCCGTAGAATAATGAATACACAGGAAATAAGCACCCTTATTCACACACACGATGATACTTTTTGCCGCAGATACAAACACACAATTCGCCTACACGGGAGATGATTTCCAGATGTATCATGTTGCTAATAAACTGCTTTTATAGTTGGGAGAAGTCATGTCAAAATAAAGTTATATGTGGCAATGTTTTCATGATTACATCTCCAGTTATGTTTCATTAATTAGTCAAGACAGCTGGGCTATAAAGCAGAAATGACAAGCCAGTTATTTCTTTTCTACTTCCAAGTAGTTCTTGTATTGGCTAATAATTGTAATAAATTAATATAATTTTAGATTTTTATTTTCAAACAATAAAAACAGCAACTTCTGTACTGGAAATCATACCTTTGGGATTTCTAAATACCCTGATATACCGTAATACCACCCAGGCTTATTATGCGTTGCTGTTACCCCTCAGGAGTGAAGTCCCACACTGTTTGATTATCTAGATCTGCAAAGAACAATCATTTTCACAATTGATCAATCGGTTCATCGTTTTCTCAATTAGTCAATTAATAGTTGTTTGCGTGTAAAATGTCAGAAAATGGTGAAAAAATGTTAATCAGTGTTTCCTGAAGCCCAAGACGACGTCCTCCAATGTCTTGTTTTTCCCACAACCCAAAAATATTTAATCACAGAAGATGAAAGAAACCAGAAAATACTTATATTTAACTTTTTATCAGTCGTTGCAGCGCTGTGGTTTTACCAGTGTTCATGTGTTCATCTCGTTCAGATTACGTCCATATAATGATGAGCGGCACATTTCTGTCCTTTTTTTTCAAATTCATCATTGTGTCTTTTGGAAGGTCCAGCTCCCCAGCCACCATGTCACCTATTAGACCTGTCCTCCCAGTAGGAGTTAGTAGGACAGCACTCACTGGCTTACCAGCCACACAGCCAGTTGTTGTTTGTTACTACTAGAAGTAGTAACAGATACTCTGGACCATTGACGTTTTAAATATTTTAAATTATTTGATGTCTTAGCTGAATATTCGTGCCAACTGTTAGTTATAAAAACACTCAGATATCTTCAGTCTTTTCTGCTTTAGTCTTGTTCTGTCTCTCCCACTTCACTCCTCCTCCTCCTCCTCTGTCCCGTCCTCCTTCTCTCCTCTCCAGTCTGCATCTGGTAATGCTTTCAAGTCGTCCAACCCTGGAAAAAAGGGCAACATTTACGTTGGTTGAGCACACTGTTTGTTTTGGTCAACTCCCAAACCTTCTCCCCTCTCTTTTGTGCGTCCCTCTCTGCGGTCTTTTCTCTCTGCCTCTGTGTTCTCTCTCAAACTCCAAAATAGAAAAACACCATTTTCTAAATCTAATTGTTGTATTGGTGGTTGACCTACTCCTACAGTGAGAGTACTTCACAGGAGATCAGATGGAGGAAAAATATTTGCTTCATCAGTATTCTGGTCGGCACGCTGAAACAAAGACACTGTAGCATTTCATTCACTTGTCCTTGCACTCTATGTGGGTGGGATCTGCAACCTGTTCCACACTGCCGGTGGCCCCTAAAGTAAGACCCCCACCCACCTGGTACACCAGGGGGAAGTCCAGTGAACGCACCTATTGTTTTAACTTCAAAGCCCTCTGCTTAGTGTCTGAAGGGAGAAAACCTCTCAGCCTTTCCCAGTGAGAGGCCTCCTTTTTGGGCTTCAGTTCCTCATCTCACCATCACCACACACACACACACACACACACACACACACACACACACACAGATGAGTAAACAGCCTGTTGCTGCAGGAGAAGAAGCCAGCAGTGTTGCTAAGGGAGTACATTTATTTTTACCCAGCCACTCTGAGCCCACTAGTTATGGGGTTCCGCTCCATTTACCTGTGATTATGCCTTTGTTAATGGAAGCAGCATACTCAGGAAACAAAGACGCAGCTCGAGTTCCTCCACTGATTAGTCTGCACCATGTTCTTTCTGTCTCACTTGACATCATGTACTAAGGGATGCCATTTTACAGGGTTTTAAAGGATTTATTCTGAGAGAAACTAAGAGAGAAACATCAAGTCATCAGATGGTTTCCAGCTGAACAGCAGAGAGGTTTTGCTCTTAAATGTATATTTAAAGCCATTTAAAAACTCCATACATGTTAATTCGAATTATTTGAAAAAGGCAGTGAGCAGCTGAAACCAACAGAAAGAGGGGATGACACCCAGGCTGCTGTAGAGGACTCAGTCTCACTATACTGGGCGCACGCTCTACCAACTGAGCTACCACGGCACCCCAAGTATATCAAGTGTAGATGTAAATCAAATGATGATCATACAAGCTTACTTCCTGTTGCAAGTATGTGGCGCAATTACTATAATGTCTTCAGGCTGGGAATCTGCTGGGGCAGATTCCTCCATGTACACCTTCCTGTTTCATGGCAATACACTGAAATTGGTGGTGCTGCCACAGGAAGGCTGTTTGATGAAAACTCACAATGTTCACAATAAAGCATCATCCAAGTCTTAAGGCTTTTCTGACCACATGTGAATTGGATCTGGTCAACCTGTTTGGAGGACCACACCACACCACAAGTATGAAACGTGTCACTTCTTTTTGTCAGTAGGAGGCACTGTGACTGAATATTAACATGTAAATGTCTTCAGGCCAGGACTCTTAATCACATGTACACACAAGTGTGGTTGTGACTTTACAATTTTAACAATTTCCTGCTTCATGAGGAAGCATCAAAATTCAACACCACATCACCTGAAACTCAAACTTTTCATAACATTTAATCACCAAAGTCTTCAGATTGCACTGAGCAGATTTATTTTCTAGGAGGAGCATGTCAAAGTCAAATTCTTGGAAATGGCAAAAAAAACGGCACTAAAATCACACAATAAATTCAAAATGTCCGACTTCTTGTTGGGTTTAGGGTATGGCCCCAGGAGACTTTTTTATAAGTCTGGACATGATTCATCTGCCTACTGATTTTTGTACATGTAGGTGAAACTATGAGGGCTGCTTCATTCAAATGTTGTCGGAGGCGCTATTGAGCAGCTTTGCCATGCACATTTTCACCACGTGTGACGAGGGTGCCCAGTTTTGTGAGTTTCTGTTTAGCTTCACAAAAATGTGAGCATATTCCAAATTTTTTTTAAAAAAAGGTAACACATCTCAAGTCTTCAAGTCAGGGAGGACAAGATACTCACATTTCAGTTGTTTATTTAGCTCACATCACAAAAAAAACAAACGCTTACACATGTCAGCACAAAGTCTTCATCAGAGCATTTGTAATACTGTGCAGGTTCAATTTGGTGATATATACAAGGGCAGAGAAAGCACACAGCTGGGGGCTGGATCCAATTATATAAGGACCAATCACTGTACTTTCTCCATGCCTTAAATACAGGTATTAATTACAGATAACCCTCTTCCATACAACATTACGTTTCACAAAACATTATTACTGGCCATCTTTCAATATTGAAACTGTACCTTACCTGAAAAAAACACACACAAAAAATTTAATTCTAACCCAAAAAAACATTTTAGACTGAAATCATCATTAAGTCCATTTGGTGCCGTAATGTTGAGTGTGTATATCCAAAACATTTCTCTTTGGGCCACTTTCTTCAGGACATCTCCTCCTCGAGTGGGTATCATGAACCTTGATGAAGAAGGTGAACCATGATTAGCTTCAGCATAATGTTTTGCAATTGCATAATCCATGTTGCCTGTATTGCAGTTTTGTGCTCAGAGATATGCTGTTTCAGGGGTCTGTCCCACATACACCAACCCACAGGGGCATGATAACATGTAGACCACATGGGTCGACTTACAGTTTATAAATTCCTGGACAGGAATTTTTCTCCCTGTGTGGGGATGATTAAATGATTTTGTATTTGTTGTGTTATTGCAGCAGGCACAGTTACCACATCTATACATGCCAGTTGTTGTCAGCTATGTGGTTTTGTTGGGAGTCATGTTTTTGTACATGACAATAGGTGCTCTCCAAAATGAGAAAAGGGGTGGAGACTTCCAGAAGTCCTTCAAAGATGGTTCTGCTTAAAGCGATATTCCACTCTTAGATAATCATCCACTCAGTATGTACTCACCACTATGCTGATGTGAAGATGGGTGAAGGTCTTCAGTTCACAAAACAATCCTGGAGTTTTAGGAGAAACAGGGTAGCAGCCTCATCCAGTACAATGGCAGTGAACGGTGACCACGGATAAAACGTTAAAAATAGCACACAAAACAAACACAAAATGTCTACATCCTGCTTGTGTGGTGTAATCCAATTAATATTGGCACATTTTATGGCTTTCTGGATAGAGTTGGAGTTGCATAACCTCTTTCCATGAACCGATTAGCCATGATGGTTGTTTTCGAATGAAAATCATCAGGGTCTGAACAGTTGCACTTGAGCCTCAAAAACTGACCAACTGAAATATTGTCCTTTAGGTGTCTATGATGGTTGCTAGAAGCATGGAGTATCAGAAGCTTTCTCTGCCCTTGGATATATCACCAGATTGAACCTGCACAGTATTACAAACACTCTGATGAAGGCTTTGTGCCGAAACGTGTAAGCGTTTGTCTTTTTTGTGATGTGAGCTAAATAAATAACTGAAATGTGAGTATCTTGTCCTCCCTGACTTGAAGACTTGAGATGTGCTACCTTTTTAATTTTTTTTGGAATATGCTCACTGGATTTTGGGTCTAGCACTCCACTGAGAATCCCACTGTTGAAGCGCAACGTCCTTTTCTAAACTCACAAAAACGTGTTTGATTTGGACAAGTAAAAGTAAGTAGTTTCTGTAATCAGCTCTATCAAAAACTATGCAGAACTGTCATGCAGTTCTTTTATTGACTGCAAGGTGGTGTCTCCAAGAAAATCTTACTGCAAGTCTGTTTGAAAAGTAACCACAAAGTTACTGGTTAAAATCCAGAGGTGGCAGAAGTACTCACGTTCTTTACTCAAGTAGAAGAACAGAAAGACGACAAAAAGACACAAAAAAAGATTCTGAACTGAACCTCACCTTCTCCTCACAATCTTTTCTGTCTTGTTGTGTCTTTTATATGGTTTGTTTTGTGTCTTTTTCATCTTATGTCTTTCTTTTTTTTTGTCTTGTTACATATTTTTCATCCTGTTACATCTTTTACATTTATTTTTGTCTTCTTACATCTATTATGTCACTTTCAGCTTAAGTCTTTTACCTTATTTTTCATCTTAAGTCTTTTTCGTCTTATGTCTTTTCTGTCTTGTTACATCTTGTAAGTTTTTTGTCTTGTTACATCTGTCTTGTGTGTGCACTGACGGATACAACAAAGAATCTTCTTTTCTATGTGTTATTGTCTCATCTGTCTAGGCTGAAATCAGTCTTGATGTTTGGAAGACGGCCCAGAATGATGCAAAATAAAAATAATATAAATAAAATATAAAAAATACAAATAATAATCCTCTCAAATGAAAGAAGAAAAATGGGTTATTCCAGTAAAGTACAGATGCTTGTAAGTACAGTAACTAAGTACTTAGTTACTTCCCACCTCTGCTGAAATCAACAGGGTAGCTTCAGGAATGACATTTGACAGTCTCTCTGTCCACTGACTTGTCATTGATTCTCAACTGTCTACTTGCTAGTAAAAAGAAAACAGTATAATACTTTGTTCACTTTTTCCAAATGCAATATGACGAGCACAATATATTAATTAGTCTGGGTCAAGAAATTGTCATCTGTATCAGGACAGAGAAGTTTGATTGGTGCATCAGTAACCAGTTGTGTCCTTATGGTTCAAAATCATCTTGTTAAGGAGGAGTGACACTCTCTCTGTCCCTGTCTTTGTTGAGAACTTGACCCAGGTTTGCAGTGGATAAGCATTGTTCTCTGGGTTTGTGATGAAACAACACCTCTAATTCTTCTCTCTGTCTGCCTCTCCTCAGGGACGTCATCAAGAGAATAGACCAGTCAGAGTTTGAGGGATTTGAATACATCAACCCCCTGCTGCTATCCACAGAAGAGTCTGTATGAAGGAGAGACCGGCTTCCTCCTTCGCCCACCTACTGTTTGTCCAAGCTGCCGTCTCAGCCAAAAAACCACTCGCAAGCCAACTCTGAAAGGCGAGGAGGAGGAGGAGGAGGAGGAAGAGGAGGAGGAGGAGGAGGAGGAGGAGGAAGAGTAAAGGACAACAGGGAGGACGAACTCAACCCTCTGGACCTGTCAACACAAGGCAAAGCAAACACGAGGACGGGAGAGTTTCCTTCCTGGACGATACAGATTGTTTTGTCGTGGTACCAAACTCGTCTTTCTTGGTATCCACAAGGAAAACAAAGACACTGGACTTCAAGAACATTCCCTGTCGTTTCGTTGTCTTCCCCCTTTTTTTCTTTTCTTTCTCTCCTTCGGCTTCGTTCCTTTCTTCCCCCCTCAGAATGTCCATCCTCGTGTCAAAGCACGAGCAGCTTCGTCATTTGAACAGAGAGCTGTTTCATTCTGTGCCTGCCATCATGAACACGTCAACCCGTCTCACGTCCCTGGATGAATATGACAGTTCTGCTGAAGAACTTGAGATTTTACGTGCACTTTTTTTTGTTTTGTTTTTATCTTCTGTTAATTTCTTTTTTTTTCTATCTTGTAAGGGGGGGCGACGCCTCACACGAAACAAGAATGTACAATGACAAAGGAAAAAAATAAGTTATTATTGTGTATTATAATGTAGGTAGTGAATCCAAAATTGACGATGCCTTTTTATTGATGCAAGTGGCACATTTTCATCCGTAAACACAAACTTTTTCTTTTTGTTATGATCTTTTATGATTTTCTTGAACAATGGGGGGAAAAAAAACTTGGGAGATGACTTTTTATTTAAGAAGTGCCTCAAAGATCGTATTAATTACCATGTCTCTGATTGCACTTATCTCTTATTGAACATTTCTTCACCCATCATGACCGGTTGAATCCGTTGGCTAGATTCTGCCGGGGTTGGTCCAAACCGTTCAAATTTTAAAGGGGAATCAATATTTTCGGAGCACAGTAGCTTGCATCAGTCCTGATAGGTGACTGAATCTTTTTATTTTTAATGAGTCAATCCAGAGAATCAGGGCAGGTCAGAGTATTTATGACTGCTCTATAGATTCACAGGAGTAGCTTCTGAGCCTACATCAGAGATGACGACCGGTGGCGCAAAGAGACGTAAAAGCTCGAGGGTCAAGCTTGATGTATAGATTCTTAATAGCGCGTCCTTCTCACCACATTATCATTCAGACGTGTCACAGATGGGTGTTGCGCAGCAGACAGCATCCATACAGTCCCGTGTTAGCGACAAAACCCAGCATAAAGGTGTATAAAGGCCATGGTTACCCTCTCTGCCAATCACAGTCTGGCAGCTTTAGAAACACATTATATCAGGACTCGAGCTGAAAAACAAAGCAGTTCATTGGCTCCGGCCTCCACAGTGTGTTGTACAGGCTTGCTGGCGAGCTCAGATTCTTCCACACCAGCTGCCACTGCGTGACCATCTGCAGCCGGTCGAAAAGATCATGTGACCGGTTGGTTGTGCTGTCTTGTGGAAACGTGTCTCCATTTCCATTTTGGGCTCATTGTGTGTTTCCATCTCCGTGTCGAGGCTGGCTTTACACGGGGCAACTGCAGCTCGGAGCACCGTCAGGTGTCAGACCGCTCCTGTGCTTCTGAAACTCCAGATGAAATGACAAAGTCACACAAATTAGACTTTATTGTTAATGTATCATTTCTTAAAGGAATAAAATAACCAGTGGAAATGCTCCTTTAGCCTCCAACACAACCCTTCAAGCAGAGGACATGTAAATCACAGAGCAGATCTTCATCATTTTACACACACGAGTCCTTCCAAAGCAACACGTTTCACTTCACTCATGTTTTAGGGCTGCAACAAACATTACTGAAAATCTGTAGATTATTTTCTCGATTGATCGATTAGTTGTTTGGTCCAGAAAATTGTGAAAATGTTGATCAGTGTTTCCCAAAGCCCACGATAATGACACTAAAATGTCTTATTTTCTCCACAACCTAAAGACATTCAGTTTACTGTCAGAGAGGAGTAAAAAAAAACAGACAATATTCACATTTGAGAAGTTGAAATAGTCACATTTTTTCTTAAAAACTGACTCAAAACAAATGAGTTTCTGATTAATTTAACAATTGACAACTAATCAATTAATCACCAAATCGTTGCAGCTCTGTCTCATTAGATTTTTTTGCTCATGGACGTCAGTACGATGCTTCTCCACTCATTTTTAATGCTGGTGCTTCAAACATTTCTTTGTTGATTGATTTTCTATGTGACCCATTCAACTAAATACTTCATCACATAAAAGTGTTACATGGACAGATTTCACAGCTGGTGTGGAGGACAGGTCATCACGTTGGCCTGGATTTAAAAACAGCTTTCACACACACACACACACACACACACACACACACACACACACACACACGTATTGAAGTAGCCATGTAAATGACCCTCAGTCCAGGAAAAACGTGCAATAACACTGCCAAATGTTTCTCTCCACATCCTTGTGGCCACATGATGTAAATTTCATACCTGTCTGGAATCACACTCACATCCATGAGTGTGTGAGGGTCCGTAGATGTCCACCTGGTGTAAATTTCATCAAAAGAAGGGGGTATGTGTCGGCTCTGTTGTGACCACGCTGACTGGTCCATGCAGTTACAACAGACTCCGATCTGCTGCACATGTGGGGCGTCCGCCAAGCAGACTCAGAAAGTAGTATCACCAAAACTGAATCCGTGTTGTCTGAAGCTGTCTGTGTTCTTGTCAGTACAGGAGTATACTTCAGCCCTGTGTCGGCCCCTCAGTATCATGAATAGAGCTGGATAACAAAGCTCAGTACTTCTTGAGTACCATCTTAAATGTATTCATAGCAATTAACAATTAACAGTGCAATTAACTGTCATATACATCAAAAGTCAGCATCTATGGCTTGATCTAAATCAGATAACTTTTTCCAACTTGAGACAATATTTAATTTGAACATTCAGACTTTTAAAAAGGTTTTGTTATGTGAGACTGATGCATTGAGTCGTTTTGTTAAATTTAAAAACGCAAAGGTCCTATTTCAGTATTGGTACTTCAACTAAAGCCCAACTGATACTGGTTTTGGGGTCTGATACTGATATTAGGGACTGAAAATTTTCTATATTGTCAGACATTCTTTACA
>JAJHUR010107651.1:0-10659 GCA_027495735.1 Lutjanus campechanus | reverse complement strand
GGCGCATGTTAGCGGCGGAACGTAAACACACGCAACTTCTGGCCCGTGAGCCAAAAAAAAAAAAATTCCGGCCCGTGATCTCACCTGTGCACAGCCCTGTACCGAACCGAACGTCGCGTACCGAAACGGTTCAATACAAATACATGTATTGTTACACCCCTAATATATATATACATACTATACTATAGTCAGCAGATGTCAGAACTCAAAAATCTATTGCAGTGTGTTGCCTTGGAATTTTGTCGTTGTCGCAACTATTTTTTTTACAGTGTAAATCACTCTTAGAGGCCTTTGCATGTCCAAACGTAGAGTTGAAAGGGTTCAAAATCCACAAAGTTCTGGGAAAAAACAAATGGAACAGAAGCACCCGAACTGAACTGTGGAACGCCGTGCGGTCACGATGCCTCCCTCCCCTGGGCCAGGTGATGCCTTTTTGACCCATGTTTGTTGTCGAGATAATAGAGGGGAGCGTGTGTGTGTGTGTGCGTGCGTGTATGTGTGTGTGCGTTCACCTTGGGCACCACAGCTGGGGGTTTGAACTGAACTAGGCCACTTTTGGCCTGAAGTGAGTGAATATTTAACCCGTCACAGCTGCGTAGGGGAACGTGTTGCCGAGGGCGCAAACAGCTAATTTCACATTTTGACCGTGGATAGAGGTGGATGCAACATATCTGTGGATTATGTCCTCTTTGTAAACCCAACTGCAACTGTCTTAACCGCTTAAGTAACCCTCAATAATGTGCGCGCTCACCTGTGTCCTGGAATTGTTCACCACTAACAGGTGTGGAAGCCTTGTAGGCACCAGTTGGACGTGCTCACATAAATCAGCAGATTGTTGTACAGAAGGCAGCCATCATTATCATCACAAAACAGCTGGGATATTATCCTTAATTAGAGGCTTTAGTAAATGGAGTCTTTTTTTTTCACCTCATTTAATTAATGAACTCCTCTCTTGTGAGAAACCTGGCATGCTGCACACTTGGAAAGCTCAAATGCGGCTGCGGTATTCCTTGGCCAACAAACCGTGCCAAGTCTTTTGTCAGTGAAATGCAATTATTTCTTTTCCTCTTTGTCAACAATGATAAATTCACATTTCATTAAACTCACATTAGCCGTGCGTGTTCCTCGTCTTTGCCCGTCTCCAATCTGTGCAGCGCCGCGACTATTCTTAGCCCGCGTGTCATCACGTCTAGGCCAATGGGCATGGAAACACGAGATTATGTATGAGAGGGCGTTTTATTCATTTAGATAATTACATTGAATCCAGCATCTGTTGCGTAGAGATGCTTTTTATCATGTTTATACTGTATGATGTGTTGGTTGGCAGCGTCGCCTCAGGTATAGACACGAGCGATTCAACATTAATAGAAGCTTGGCTCGGCGCTGTCTGTTTGCCCTTGTGAAGTGTGGATTGATGCCTGATGTGTAAAAATAATTCCTTGCGAGACTGTTACAGTTCTTCACCTACTTAGACATGTTTTGTGAGATTTATTCCGTTTTCCCCCAAACTGTCATCACGAGGTTCCAAAACCAGACTGTTAAAGCAAAACAAACTCTGCTCTCTGCTCAAACATCTCATCATTCAGCTACGTGCTTAAAACTTGAAGATGGCTCACAAAAAAAAAAACCTTCTCTCTGATGTAGGATGGTTACTGAGCAGCCATCGCATGCTAGAAAGTTCAATGTGGGTCAGTCCTTTAAAGATACAGAGCGCTCCAGAATCAAAAATACACATTCTTCCTCTTACCTGTAGGGCTGTTTATCCATCTAGATAGTTTTGTTGTGAGTTGCAGAGGTTTGGAGGTATCAGCTGTAGAGATGTCTGCCTTCTCTCCAGTATAATGGAACTAGATGTCACTTGAAACGTGGTGCTTAAAGCAGCATAAAAAAAACATCACTCAGTGGTTAGTAGGGGTGGGCGATATAACCTAAAATTTACATCACAGTATCTTTTTTAGAATAAAGGATATATGCTCAAAACACGATTCCACCTAATTTAAAACAAAAAACAGATGTGTTTGTGTATTTGCTCCAAATGGTAATGAAAATGAGGTGTAGTCTTTTAGTGTCTGCCCCATAATGTAGGTTAATGAATTCAAATAATGAGATTCAATCTCTGAGAAGGGCTGGATTACTGTAGGAATCACAACTGCATTTATTTGGCAGAAAACTCAAAGTTTATGTACCTACATAAAATAGTTGCAACAGTCAGTTTAGCACAGGACAGGTCTGTCAGCACATTTACAAACAGCAGCAACAGACACACAACCGGCACCGGCTTTAACAATAAAACCAGCTGAGCTGCTGCAGGATGAAGTTCCACAAAAACTAACTTGATGTCCCGCATCAAACTCCTGCTCTTGTTATTTATCAGCGTTTAAATTAGGCTCAGCTTCGACGCAATTTCTCTTGTCCCTGTACAACAACATGTCCACATCGTCCCGGCACCGTGTGCACGAGCTATAAGATGCACCTCGGTTTAACAAGCTGTTTGCTGCCATAAAATCTCAGATAAAATTCCAAGTGAAAGCCCAAAGCGTGCGAGAACACTGGAATTATACTTTATCTGAAGCACTTCTGGGTTAAACAGCCGACTGGCAGAAGTAGCCCGGATACGATGGATTAATGTTCTCTCGGAGCAGTGAAGGAAGACGGTCAAAATCTAACCCATCTGAAAACTAACATCAAGTGAGTGAGAACTCTTTTATAGCTTTGCTTGTTATCTTTGTGATCACTTATTAGCCTGACCGGTATCTGATGTGTGCGGAGTCCAGCAGACGGCTGTTCTGAACACGAGCGGACTCTGTCAGAGTCACAGTTAATAGAATGTCTGTAAGTGAAGGCAGCAGGTTTCTCACTGGCAAATATTCACTGGAATCATACATGTCAATACAGTGACCAAAACACTTCATATGTTTTATTAAATTCTATCTAAATCTTCACTACATATATTATATGAGTCTGGACATGAATATAAACTGTAACTTGACTGGTTGGTTCTTGTTTAAAGTGCACATCATCTCTTATGAAGTGTTTTCTGTCCATTGTCTGCCTCCACCAGGTGAAAATGGAAATGAGCGGGGCTGGAAGTAACTAATTACAAATACTCAAATTACTGTAATTAATTAAGTAGTTTTTTGGGGAACTTGTACTTTTATGAGTAGATTTTCAAGTCTGCACTTTTACTTGTACTTAAGTATGCAGTACAAGATGTAATCTACTTAGTTACTTTTAAAATCATAGTTGAGTACAATTGAGTACAATTTGAATTAATATCCAAACCTTTCATCTGCATTTTAGGAGCCAATCAGGTGATCTGATCACAAACGGGCCAATGAGGACAAAGACGTACAAACAAAAAACAAAACAAAATTCTGCAGCAGCACACATTTGGAGTAAGGATGTTAATCATTAATTGATTAACTGCCGTTAAGAATATAAATGTGATCATGGATATTTAGTCAGTAGTCATGGCAGTAACTGCACCTCTTTTGACATCGTTTTGTCTGATGGAGCTGTTTGTTGGATAAGGAAACTTAAACTTTGTAACTTTTGTATCTTAAAAGTTATTCATGTTTCATTGATTGTCTGTGTTTTCAGCTATTGTTTAAGGAAAATGCACAAAATTTGCAACCCTAGTTTGAAGAGGTGACTGTGACATCAGTGGTTAAAAGTAACTAATACTCTGAGTAGTTTTTGGGACAAGTACTTTTACTTAAGTATATTTCTAACACCAGCATATTTGAGTAATATTTTAGCAATGTCTTGTACTTGAGTACAGATTTTCAGTTTTCTTTCCACCACTGGAAATCACTTTGTGGCACTTATAGCATTTAGAATTAAATTTGAATAGATGCAACAGCAACACCTCTATTTTACAAAACAATGTTTTCTTCATAGCTGTGTACACCAGAACTGTGTTTTTATGCTTTGCCCGTTTACTTTAAACTCAGCCGTCATGTCACGCTGCAGTGGCTCTGTGTATGTTTACTGTAAAATAAAAAATCCTTGGTGTTCAAAAACAGATGGATGCCCAAATATGTAAATGAAGAAGGCAAAATTTATATTCAACAGATGGAATGAAGGAAACAAATAATGTTTCTGTCTTTTGTTTGTTGCCTTTCTCTGTGAAAACAGAATAAATTATAAGTGACAACCAAGAAAGAACATCATGTTCTCCCCGTCCAGAGCTCAGATTGTGTCTGGGTCCTGCTCTGCATTGTGTTTAAATTCTCCTCTCCTATCTCTGCTTCCACTCCTCTCTCTGTTTCTCCCGTTTCCACCTTCACAGATTACTTGTGTGAAAAGAAAGTAGAAGTACTGATTCCGCTTCTTTACTCAAGGCTCTGAAATATACTCAGAGTATAAAAGTAAAAAGTCGTCCTCTGAAGGACGTCTGTGCATTTTCTTGTTTTTGCATCTTTTATGTCATTTTTGTCTTGTTATGACTTTTACGATGCTTTTGATTTGTTATGTCTTTTACCTCGCTTTCGTTTAGTTACATCTTTTACATTGTTTTTGTCTCGTTACATCTTGTTACACTATTACATCTACGTCATTTTCGTCTACTTCCGTCTTTTACATCATTTTCGTATTTGTTACGTCGCTTTTTGTCTTGTTACAGCTTACGCATCATTTTCGTCTTGTTATGTCTTTTATGTTGCTTTCGTCATGTTACATCTTTTACGATGCTTTCAACTTGTTACGTCTTTTACCTCGCTTTCGTTTAGTTACATCTTTTATGTTGCTTTTGTCTCATTACATCTTGTTACATTGTTACGTCTCTTGCGTCATTTTCATCTAGTTACATCTTTTACATAATTTTCGTCTTGTTACATCTTTTACATTGCTTTTGTGTTATTACATCTTTTTTACGTTGCTTTTGTCTTATTACATATTTTTATGTCACTCTTGTCTTGTTATGTATTTTACGTCATTTTCGTACTGTTACATCTTATACGTCATTTTCTTCTTGTTACATTTTTTATGCCACTTGCAGCTTGTTACGTCTTTTACATAATTTTCGTCTAGTTATTAGGTATTTGCATTGGTTTTGTCTTGTTAAGTCTTTTACAACACCTTCGTCTTGTTGCATCTTTTCCGTTGCTTTCGTCTTGTTGTGTCTTGTTTCGTTGTTACATCTCTTATGCTGTTTTCATTTTTGTCTAGTTACACATTTGTTACATTGCTTTTGTCTTGTTACATCTTTTTCGACCTCCTCTTACATCTTATGTGCGTGATATACGCCTTTGGATACATCAAGGAATTGTCCTTTCTATCCATTATCATAATCCCATCTATTTAAGTTGAAATCTGTCTTGATGTTGGGAAGGTGGTTCCCAATCGTGCAAAATAAAAATGATTAATAAGAAAGTACAGATATTTGTGTTCAAGTGTAAGGAATAAAAGTAAAAAGTTGTCAGAAAAAAATAATTACTCAAGTAAAATGTAGATACCTGAAAGCTCAAGAACAATAAGGAAGTATTTGTACTTCATTACTTCCCGTCTCTGTCCACCTTGCCCTTTACATCTTGACATTTCTCTGGCTGAATACTAAAATCAGAGGTTTGTTGTTTTTCTGAATACCAACCACTGTGTTCTTCCTTTGACGTGTGCAGAACAAGAAGCTGTAGTAGCACACTGACTGTTTTCCTGAAACAACTGAACCTGCCTCTGTCAGAAACAGGCTCCTTGCCGTGTGTCAGATGTTGCATTATTTTTCACTCTTTGGAGTTAAGCTAAGTGTATTTCTCTGGCTCATCTCCTTCAGCTTGACAGACAGTGAGGGGGGGCTGCCCTACGACAAGGAGTCTATGGCCATCATCCACCTGAACAACACTACAGTCATGTACCTGAAGGAGGTCACCAAGTTCCTCGCCATGGTCTGTTTCCTCCGCAAGGAAAGCTTTGAGAGGAAAGGTCAGTCCATTTACAGTCAGTGCACTTGCATGATAGAAAAAAATTGTTCACCAAGCCTTCCTTTACTTAAGCTCAGCACTTTAATACTTTTGTCCCCATTTTTCCTGAGTTATAGTAAAAAACAAAAAAATCTGAGGCTTCCTCTGTGCACACAAAAGGTTGATTTCTCTCAAATTTTATTCACAAAGTTCTTGAAAACTAAATTAGTGACCACTTCTTGCCAAGATAATGCATCCAGCTGACAGATGTGATATATACAGATGCTGATTGCTCAGGTATCACACAGGTAGTATCTTTGAGTAGTCACAAAAGACAAGACACTCTAAGAATGAGCAGTTTGATGATGAAAAAAGACGTTACGTACTGAACTATGGCTATTTCACATAGGGTGACATATAAGACAGATTTTTTCTCTCAGGAGGGCAGAGTCATGACCTTCCCCTTACTGATTATTTTTGTGGAAGCTATTGAAAAAAAAAAGCTATTATTTTCCATCATTTTTCATTCATAATTATGTATAATGCCAATTTAGTATAATTTTTCATCAGAATTTTCACAAAGCCAGTGCAAAGGTATTGAAAATAACAAACGGACAAAGACAGGAAGTAAAGTTAAGACACATGAGGGAGGACCGGGACTACAAAATAAAACAGGAAATAGCTCACAAAAAACAAAAATAAAAACATGACAGGAGTGGGATACAAGCAGCATCTTTAACAGTATTTGACTTGTAACCGTGTGTTCACACCAAACGCGATGGAGGCGATGAACGCCACAAGTTTCTATTCAAAATCAATGTAAATGGCACGATGACACGCGATGTCGCTTTGGGCGTCGCGATTTGGGCGATAAGCGCGACGCGATGAAGCGATAAAGCATCCATCGCATCATTGCGTGTGACGCTTGAAATTAAAAAAATTTAACTTTTCAAGCGACATCGCGTGGCATTGTGCCGCGACATCCAATCAGCGTTGACCTCCAACCACGTAACCGACGTAGTTACGCCAGACGCTCATTTCAAAACATGGAGGAGAAACTTATTGTGGCAGTGTGCGGATTCCCGGAGCTATACGACACTACGTCGTACCATTACCAGGAACACAACAAAAAAGATGCTGCCTGGCAGAAGGTCAGCGAGGAGGTACAGCTTCACGGTAAGTTGTGAATATTTAGCTTGTTTACAGCTATCAGATGTGACTCTGGAGCATGTTAGCAACGGTTAGCACTAGCATGAATTCACATTGCAGCAGACCGCCAGTCTACGTTACTGCATACTGGTGCATACACGCGCGATGAAGCGATGATCCAAAATGTGAACATTTGTGATCAAGCGACGCGATACTCGCGTTGCGGGCGATTTCATCGCCTCCATCGCGTTTGGTGTGAACGCACGGTTAATCAGGTGAAATATCCACACTGAAGAACAAACATGTTTTCTAATTGATCTGTCAAGTGTCAGCACTCAAACCAAAGTCCAATATCCAGTTACGACTTATTTTCATTACAAAAGCACATTTGGCTTCCTCATGATTATGTTGATCTTGCAGAAGTTGATGTGTCGTTCCCCTGTTGCCTCCAGCAGTTGCTGATAAAAGGCACGATAATTCTGGCATAAAAACGTCTTTTGGGTCTACGTCAAAAATACAACAGCCTTTGAGTTAGACTATAGGAGCAGCACCATATATCAAACTCGAACTCAAAAAACTCAAAACTATCAAACTAATTAGTATTTATTTACGAGTATTTGCTGTCTCTTTTGTTTTATTTCATTTAGGCCTATTTGACTCTTCGCTAAGCTCCACCCCAAACATAAGCCACGAACATTAGCATGTCTGGCTAACTAACGCTAGCTTACTAGCTGCAGTAACTTTATCTCCAACCAAACTTGTTAGAGACCACTGCATCTGCAGTTGTTAGGTAGGTGGGCGTTTGAGGAGGAGGATGTGGGTTCAAAGTGGGTTGATGACGATGCGTCTCTCTCTGGCTCGCTGTCTCAGGTCTAAGCCGGTTTGGCTGATCTGACTGGGTGACCCGTCTCACGGTCCTTTGCCTACGTTAATGAGTGTACTTCTGTCATCTATCATGTAGATATACCTGCTGTATTTCACCATCTGACCAATGTTTGCTGAGATGTAAGCTAGCTTTAGCCTCAGTCCTTTAGCATTAATGTTATATCATGTATGCCGTTGTTAGGTAACTTTACATTTACACTTACACAGGGTTCTTGTTTTAAAACGTGTCAGACAGAAACATTAAAATGTCGGCTGGGGACTTCTCAGCTGACTCAAGTGGAGTTAGCACTAGCTTACATCAGCCACTTACACTTACCAAATATGCGTGTGAGTCATTATTTTAGCCGACAAAAAACACTGTTGTCAGCTAGAAATGAGAATCTGCTTTTGTTTACGTCTAAATGCATAAATGCAGTGCGAGAATGGAGAGTTTGGCAAGCATAGCAACAGTACCCAAGGAGGGCGGGGCTTAGTGAAGTGTCAGTTCTACTTGAATTGATTTTTAGTTTCCTCTTTCCTCACAGGAGCACTGTACATCACGTCTGTGGTTCTATACAAATTAGGGCTGCAACTAATGATTATTATTAATGTCTTGATAATCTTCTTGATTAATCAATCAATTTTTTGGTGTATAAAATGTCAAAAAATGGTGAAAAATGTTGCTCATTCTTTCCCAAAGTCCAAGGTGACGTCCTCAAATGTCCTGGTTTGTCCACAAGTCACATTTATTCAGTTTACTGTCACAGAGGAGTAAAGAAACCAGAAAATATTCACATTCAAGAAGCTGTAATCAGAGAATGTTGACTTTCATTAATCAATGATCAGAACAGTTGGCAATTAATTTAATAATCTAATAATTATACAATGTCACCTTCCTTGGACTCACCTAAGAAGACATTCGGCCTGAATAACATCAATATAGATGGTTTTTTGAGCAGCATTCAGGGTGTTAGTGTGTATTTTGTGCTGCTGTCACACAGAGTGCTTTCTAATGATTGAGCAGGCGGGTCAGCTGCTGGGAGCTGCCCCGGAGCAGCGGGGGGTTCAGTGCCTCGCTGAAGGGTACTTATCCACTGGCTGCTGATGGAGTGAAGGGCACTGCTTGTTCATCCTCCCACATTTTTACACAGGCGTGAGGGATTTGAATCTGCAATTCTTTGGACACAGGCTGACCTCTGCAGCAGCAGTACACATAAAGTCACTGCAATTATCTGAACTGAGCTTTCTGTTAGAACACAAGATCAGAGAGTGCAGTCTGTTTGTAGCTGACACGAGCTGCTGGATGTGACTCAAAGCCACAGTGGCCACAGTAGATACAGTCTGATGACTGAGAACTGATGAATATTTGTTTATGCCAGAGGGGCAAGTAATTCTGTATTTTCCCCCAAGAATTAAAAATAACAGTATGTAACATAAAAAGGAGGTTACAGTGTACTTATTATTTAGAGGTGGGAAGTAACTAAGTATAAATGCTGTGTAACTTTATAAGTAGATTTTTCAGGTATCTGTACTTTAGTTGAGAATTTTTTTTTTTTTGACTTTGACTTTTACTCCCTACATTTGACACAAACATCTGTACTTTCTGGCCCTTACATTTTCAAGACAGGCTCATTACTTTAGTTTTAAATGTATTTGGTGAGAATTTGTGATTATTTTTTTATCATTGCATACTGAAAAAGACAAAAAACATTGTAACAAGACAAAAGAGATGTGATAACACGAAAAACAACATAAGAAAACAAAAAAGATATAAAGATGTAACAGGACGAAAGAGAACAAAAAAGATGTAACGAGATCAAAAGTTCCATACCAGGATGAAAAACAACATAGGACAAAAACAAAAACAAATCATGAGGCAAAAAACAACATAAAAGATGTAACAAGACAAAAAATGACAAAACAAGGGGAAAAAAGTAATGTAAAAGACGTAAGAAGACTAAAAAGAACAAAAAATACATAACAAAATGGAAGTTATGTAACAAGATTAAAAAATTACATAACCAGATGAAAAAGACGTAAAAAGACAAAAACATGATGTCAAAGATAAAAAACAAGATGAAAAACAAGGTAACAAGAAAAAACAAACCAAAAAAACGTAAAAGATGCAAGAAGACAAAAAACATTATAAAGATGTAACAAGACAAAAAACGACATAACAAGACAAAAAACAATGTAAAAGATTTAAGGTAAAAGAGTTGCGAAAGGACTCCACTGTCCAACTTGCAATATAAAAAATTTATTTGCAACGTTTCGGTACTAGACCTTCATCAGGCAAACATGTTTGCCTGATGAAGGTCTAGTACCGAAACGTTGCAAATAAATTTTTTTTTTTATTTAAATTTTTTTTCAAACATGTTTGCCTGATGAAGGTCTAGTACCGAAACGTTGCAAATAAATTTTTTATATTGCAAGTTGGACAGTGTGCGGGAGTCCTTTCGCAACTCTTTAACCTGGATTTAAAAGTGCTTACAGTTGGGGCTGATTTCAGTTCTGCTGGTAGTTTATTCCAGTTGTCTGCAGCATAACAGCTAAATGCTGCTTCACCATGTCTAGTTTGTACTCTGTGCTCCACTATCTGACCTGAGTCAGTAGATCTCAGAGCTCTACTGGGTTTATACTCTACTAACATGTCCTTCATGTATTCTGGACCTAAACCATTCAGTGATTTGTAGACCAGTAGCAGAACTTTAAAATCTATTCTGTAGCTGACTGGGAGCCAGTGTAAAGA
>JAJHUR010107650.1:0-17792 GCA_027495735.1 Lutjanus campechanus | reverse complement strand
TTTTCCATGAATCTGGCACGTTTGGCGTTGTATAAAAGTGAAGTCGCGGTCTGAGTTTAATATCTTTGAAGACTTTGAAGTTGCAGAGTTTATATGTTGGCATGGACTTCTTAAAGCAGTGGTTTTCAAACTGGGTTTCAGGGACCGACGGGTCCTTGAGTGAGTTGTGGGGAAGTCCTGAGCAAGTGGAGGAACAAAATATTTTAACGCATCTAATCTTCGCCACAATGGCACACATTGGTTGCTCATAATAATCCTGCCCCCGCCCCTGACATAGCAGTTCTTACTCTCCCAGCCCAGCAAAGAGTTGGTGGTTGAAACACAAAGACCTGGCTCCAAACCAGCCCTGGCATGGCCTCAGTGGAAAAGAGGTAAAAGTGGCTCAGATCCACCATTATGCTAAGTTCATGACCTTGTTTTGTAGCTTACACTCGTCTAGATTAACAATAGTAATAATACCCCAAACTAATCTATTTTAATTAAAATACAAGCCAGATACCTTTAGTAACATGATGAATTAACTTTTTTAGGGGGCTCTGGTTTATTTACTGCTGTCTTCATGTGCTTGAGTCCAAGATGGATATAGTAATGTGAAATATACTTGCTTAATTTGTGGTCACATGATTACTTTTGTTTATGATTAGCTAAATACATGGGGTGGCTCGACTTACCCTGTTCTCTCCTACATCCTTCAAGGGAGGCAGGTGGCCCTTGAGTTTTGGACACGACTTAATATATGAGAAGGAAGTCTTTGTGTTTCATCACATCATCTATGATTTTTTTTCAAAACCCTTTTGACTAATGTGTGCCATCCAAATCAGATTTACTAAACACAAGTCTAGTTTGGTTCCACAGGTGCACCTGTTGCAAGTCCCAAATAATCAGTTTCAGTTTCTCATGATGCAGCTTTGCACGTCTGCGTCCAAACCTTTGAACTAAGTCTTTAATCTCCATTGTGTTTTTTGTTTTTCAATAAATGACTACTTCAGTTACCTTCTATCCTTAGATGCAGATGCTAAAAGAGTCTATTTTATAAGCCTTGACTTCACTTTTTCCAGATGATGAATATATCATTTTGGAATTTAACTGATGTTGCAATATTATCTTTAAAACTGCCTCCCACAGTTTCAGTATGACAGGATAACACAAACAGTTCTACAGCTGGGGAAGAATCATTTTATATGTGTGGTTAGTTACCTTTGAAGAATATCAGAGCCTTTTTTTTTTAAATCCTGAAATATTGTGTAGTCTTGACAGGTTGGACTGATGGAGTAAAGGTTGTATCGCTCATTATTTTTCTGTGCCTCTCTGTGCCACCAACTAGACGTGACGTCCTCTTGATGATTGTACACAAAGGGGGCCTGGTTCCCCCCGAGATCAACATAGCACAAACAAAGCCTGCTCGTACACACAGGCAGTGAAGGATGTTCTTAAGTCTCGCTGTTGACCTGTTAGTGAGCCGGCTGCAGTTTGCACCTCAGAGAGTTCAGGATCAATTCTGTTTCCGTGTATTAAAAAAAAAAGCAGCCTCAGCTTCTTTTCGTTGGGCTTCAGTTGCTCAGAGAACTATGATACTGACATTAAAATGCAGTCGATTTTATTTTTTGAAGAGTTCATTTACATCAGAACAGAAAGTCTTATTTTATAGTCTTGTGTAATTTGTGATTTTTGTTTTTTTGTTAAAAGGGTAGTTCAAATTTTTGGATGAGATATTTAACCACAGTCAGTGTATTACCTGTATTAGCCACCTAAAAAGAACTCATCAGTTTAAGCAGGGCGTGAAACTTTTCCTCAGTGTCCCACAACTGTCCCAGATGTCACAACAATTGTCCCTTTTTTTTTTTCCATTCTACATACTAAATATAGTTTAATAACTTTGTTTCAGTAACTAATTAAAAACTTGAAATCACTCAAGGTGCTTGGCCTGTGAATTTTAGTTGTTCTTTTAGTGATTGTTTGAGTGACTGATTTGCTTTTTTCTGTATGATCATCATACATTTTCCACAACCGATACTTGAAACCACAAACTATTGATTAATAATTTTTTCTCATTTTGATTTTCTTTAATCTTGTATTAAATTTAAGTTTCCTTATTCAACAAATGGCTCCACCAGACGAAACAATGTCAAATAAGGTTAAAATAACCCACCTCTAGATCAGTTGGCCTAATTATCGATTAATACATTTTTAATGTGTTTAGTCATTGGTTCAGTTAGTTTCTTCTTTATTTCTGTATGATCAATAAACGCATCATTGCGAAGTGCAAAGCAAATGCTAACTTGTTCCTGATTGGTGTATGCACATGTTAAACATCATAGAAAACACTGCCCCACGTTTTACAACGTAAAATTAGCATTTTTGCCAAAGGAGGCTAGTTGCCTTGCAGAAAGCAATATTTATCTAATGTAATGGTGGTTTTCTGTCAGAAAAGTCTGTCTGATGTTAAAAGTAAAGCAGTGAAAATATTCTACACATAGCGTACACTTGTAGTGATTTTTGTAGGTGATCCTTTTTCAGGTGGCTAAATACATTTTGCTGCTGACCCTGTCCACGTCAGTACATTGCTTTAGCTTCTGTGCCGGTACTCGTCTCTGCTTCTCCATACTGTGGGAGCGCCAACCACCGTCTACTTTAGGTACTTTAAAAAATCTGAACTATCCCTTTAACACAAACACAGCTGAATCACTTCAAATTTAAATCCAGACTCTTCTGTTCTGGTGTAAACAAAGCCTCCTCTAAGCTTCAGTGTGTCGCCATTGTACCAGTATGTATTCTGCATATTACACAAGGTCAGTGGTGAGGCTGGACTTTGCAATAGTGAATGACTGTGTGTGTGTGTGTGCGTGTGTACGCATGTGTGTGTGTTGATCACAAAGCTTTGCAATACTCAAGTTTTTCTGACATTTTAATGCCTGTAGATAAATCTAGATTTGCTGTGCTTCTTGCTTTATAAACAGTTTTCTGGCTTTTTAAGTATGTGGATTTTTTTCTGACCTGAAATATAAACTGTAGATTTTGCAGAATTTTATATCACGATGACGTTGCTATTGTTTTACTGTGAATAAGGTATTTCTAGAGCAATTTTAGCATGCCAACTTACAACTGTAATATATAGAACAAACTGTTTTCAGTAGTTAATAATAATATATTGCATTTGGACTGACACAGACAGAACACGACAAACATTGATTTTATTTATTTTTTCATTGTGTATTTATGGATACTTTTATCTTCCATAAGTCATACTCTCTGTCTTATTTTTTGAAAAATATATATATTTCTTTTCTCTTATTTTGAGCAGAAGGAATTGTCTTTTACATTCCTAAATAAATTGTGGACTGAAGCGCAACTTTGTCCCCCTGACAGTCCTTTTTTTTTTGCCGACATTCACAGTAAAAGCCATACAGTTGCATGAAGTAGAACTGACCGTTTTCTTAAGTCATGATAATATCTGAGTGAGATTTTACGGCAGTACGGCGTGATGCATTTAAAAACAGAAAAAACCCTCTGCTCAAACCATTTCACATACACACGGATAAAATACACTTTTATAAACTTTCTGGCATATTGGAGCATTCGAAATAAAATGATACAAATAAAATGCACATACATAATTATGGATGTCGTTAAAAGAAATATTTCTGAACAAAAAAAAATGTGGGTCATCTGATTATTCTTTCTCTCTTCAAACCTTGTATACCATCTTAAATCCTTCCATGTACAATCCAAAACAATGGCAATTGGCTCTTTTTTTGCAGTAAGTGTAGACATTTCAGAAAGTATTTGTAGCTTTAACAGACTCAAACTCAACTTCAAAGTTACAAAACAGAGAAAAAGTGACTTGATACTGCCCTCTTGTGTCTCTCACAGGTACTTCCTCTTGATCTCTCACACTTCAACTAACATGATGCAAGTGCTTTATGTTTGAGGGCTTATCAGGTGCATACAGGTCCTTATTAAAGATCCGTTACATTATTTATGCAGCGAGTAGAACATTAAGAACAAGAACCCCCACAAACAATCAAAGGACCTTGCAGATCTCAAGACTGGTCATGGTGTAAAAGATCCCTTTCTGGTGATTTGAGGAGCGTGGAACCACATGAAAGAATAGAGAGCTATAACCCGTGAAAGAAAAAGAAAAAAGATTATCTGTTCCTGTGCAGATGGGTATGGGTAAGTCTGGCATTTATTACATATAGTATAGTATTCAAACAATGCAGACTGAAAATAATGATCATTTTCATTGATTAATCTGTGCTAGTTTCTTGATTAAGTCTATATAAAGCTAAAATATGTCTTCCAAGTGCTCGTTTTGTCCAACCAACAGACTAAAACAAAGAAAAGCAGGAAATCCTCACAATTGCTCAGCTGAAACCAATAAAGGTTTGGCATTTTAGATTGAAAATAACCTCTCAGAATTTAAAAGAATGACAGCAACGCAGTGAGAGGAACGTTGCTGACTGGTTGCTGGCATCTGCACGTGAACAGAAAATACAAAAAAACATTCTGTGGCTCTCTCAAAGAAATGATCAGGTGATTTTCTCCTCAGCAGGAGTCCATGAAACAAACAGCAGTGGCACAAAACACTGAAAAACCACCTTTTTCAGTATCCGTGTTAATGCCCGTGTCCCATTGTCTTTATTCCATCCGTCCAAGCGCTTCTCGACATGATTCAGTGATCCTCTCGGTGTCCGTCACAAAGAAGACGCCACACAGCCATTAAAACTGTGTAGACGTGAGTGTTAAACAGTTCATTTTTGAGCTTGGCATGCATCACTTAAGCATCAACGAGTCCACGCAATTATAAGGCCTTCTGAGCACATTATTTGAGCGACGAGTCCATGAGTTTGACGTTTCTCGCAACACAGACAGCTAAATCTGCTGGATACACTTGGAAGTCGAAGATATAAGGTCACATTAAGCACGGGCTAAGGCTACACAATTTGACAGGATTAACTCGTTCATTCAAAGTACTCAAACATAATATGACAAATACGCGAGCATCAAATAAAAATGTTAAAAACATGGCGGACTAAACTGACACTTGATTAAGCCAAAAAGTCTGTATATCAAAGTGGTGGAAGGTTTAAATGTGGGTACGAAGGAGCGCGGCCTCGTGTGAAGCTCTGATCCTTCTCGACTGTCTCTCAGCGCTGTGAAGCTGCAAAGAACAGATGCTGATCTGGGCTGCATCTGGTCCCAGAGCCTCCAACAGTTTGGGCTTTACTGGTCGTTCTGTGGTTGAAGCTGTTGCTGCATGTTGGTCAGCTCCTCGATCAGGCGCTTAAAGGTGATTCTCCGCTCAGGCAGTTGCTCCCAGCACTTGCGCATCAGCTCGTACACCTGTCAAACACGGATTGTATCAGACTTCAGGTGGTAAAGATGTAAAACCTAACAAAGAAATGAACTGCATCTTTAACGTGTATTTCATGCAGGTGCCACAAGTGTTAAAACTGCAGCAGCTTTTTTTTTTTTTTTGCCTGTAGTAGGAGACATCGACATGTTAACATCTACAGGTGCAAAGTGCTGCTGCTCCAACTTTTCTTTCTCTATAACTTTGTTTGGTGGACTTTTTCTAATACTGCTTCTTTTATTTTTTTAAGTAGGGATACACTGATGCTAGTGCACTCATTTCCCAAATTTAAAATCTGTATGCTATACTCAACACCCTGGGATCATTTTTATGTAAATTTAGAGATGACTGCGGCTAAAACTTTAGTTTGACATGTAACTAATAGCAGATAAAGACAAAGACACTCTAATATGGAGTCAGGCCTGGCCAAAACACAATCGGCTTAAAGGGACAGTGTAGATTTTCTGAAGTGGGATGTATAAGGTACTTATCTATAAATTAGCATATAACCTGCAGTAGATGTGGGTCGACACATCCCCGGTTTATAGAAGCAGCAGGAGTACCGGTGTAGTAGCTGCTGCTGTGGACACGGTCAGCATCAAAACCTATTTTAGCCACTTAAAAATAGAATATTTTCACCACTTTACTTTGCCTTTAGACAGCCTTATCTGACAAGAAAAGGTTAGTTCAGATTCACCGAAATCACACAACAACACAAAGTTAAAGATCGGGGCAGCAGCAGACCGACAACTCCTGTGTTTTAAAAGTAAAATGACTATTTTTGCCAAAAGAGTCTGGTTGAGTGAGAGAGTAAGAGAGAGTTGTCTGGTTTACATAAAAGCAGTTTCCCATCAGAAAGGCCGTCCGATAGAAAGGTAAAACGGTGAATATATTCTAAATATAGCACACACTTAAACTGATGGTGATTTTTTTCAGTGGATAAAATACATTTTGCTGCTGACCCTGACCACAGCAGTACACTGCTTAGCTTCCTACACCAGTACTCCTGCCGCTTCTCCAAACTGGGGACATGTCAACCACCATTTACTGTAGATAATACACTGACAAAATATCTCATACAACCCTGCTTCAAAAAACCCAAACTATCTCTGTAATAATCCACGGCTCCATGCAACAGGCTAACTAACTCGGAAAATTCAATCTCATAGAAGTGATTGCTACTATTACCATGATTTATTAGAACTGTGTTCTACTACTGAAACCACTGATGTTGGAAGTACTTCAAAGAACATGACTGTTAAGCAAAGTCAACTAAAAGATGACTTGTGCATGAGGCTGAATATATATAAAGACATCATCTTTAAGATTTTGAACCTTGCTAAATGTCACTTAAGAGACATCTTCACATATTTCATCGAAAGGGTTCATCAGGTAAACCCAAATGACAATATACTCCTTTAAAAATGCCTGATTTTCAACATAATCTAGTGTTTCATCTACATGATCACTCATGTAAACCAAAAATCTTTGAATATTTGATGCTGTCATATTTGTTACTCATACCTAAATAAGTTCTCTGTTAATCCCTTACTCCAGAAATGATCGAATAATAAATGTTCATGATCAAAACTCACATTCAAAGTTAATATGAACAGCTGGTAATACAAACAAAGTGGCTATATACACTAATTACTGTGTGATTGCACTTACAGTTCGTTAGCGTTCTTAAAGTTCTTGAAAGGTGCTTGAATTTTACTCTTAAAAAGCTGTACAAAGCCTTTCCTAACCTGACAACCCAAACATTTTTTATTTATTATTGTTGGTATGGTATTCCTTTCTTTCTTTGAATTTGTTTTCTAAATAAACATGAACATGCTCAAATAAAACCTGTGTCGTTATTGTGTTGTGTTGTGTTGACAAAGAGAAAACAGTTTCTTACAGGCTCGGGACAGCCGTCAGGACGTGGCAACCTCCTCCCTTCTGACAACACCTTCACCAATCGGATGACAGTCATCTGACCATGAGTCCGACCAATCATACCGAGGAAGAGCTGCGTGGACAAGGGAGGGTTACAAAAGACAAAATGTGCACATCATTTTAATACAGTCTCTATTTTTATTCAGACATGAAACATGAAAATAAAAATCCACTAAAAACGGTGGTAAGTGCAAAGCAATAATAGCGTTTACTTTTTAGCTTCTGTCACATCAGGTCCTTCTCGTCTCCTTTTTTAACACTCATTCAACCTGTGCAGGTCTGAAAAGGTCTACTAACTTCCAGTTACAGTTAAAGGTCAGTCGGGACAACAGTGGCAGTTAAAAGCCTGATGTAAATGAAAGATCTTCATGATAAACTAAGCTCTTTAGTGCTGGCACAGGCTGTAGTTTGGACAGAGCTCCTGGTGGAGTCTGTCATCTGTCGCTCTGGCCAAAGACCGACACCATCTGTCACATACAAATGACTGTGTGTTCATGTGTAATGTTTTGATAAATTCTTTCTTTCTGCAAGACTGGTGCACTCACTATGTGTTATATGTATTTACTGTGGAACATGTTTCCAATAATAAAGGATTAGAAATCCTGTGTGAGGGTGAGTGTGTACACTGACCTGCATCGGGCTCTTGGAGGAGTCACAGTAGGTGATGAGTTCGTACATTGTGGCCCCGAAAGACCAAACGTCTGAAGCACGGTAGAACTTACAGTGAGTCAGACACTCTGGGGCATACCTGAAAAAACACAGTGCACAAGCATGAGTACTTGTCTGTTGTAACACACTGTTACACCGTAAGTCCGTAACAGAAATCAGTAATATATTTACTATAATAAATCATAAAATGACCACAATGTGTCATCAGAGATTAAGGAAACCTGTTAAGTTGAATACTCGCTTCTCTGACATCAACACTGCAGCCGCAGTAAAATTCCGAATCCGTACCCGAATGAGTGTTTTTGTGTCCCAGTTTCACGTTAATTTTTTTTCACATTAATGCATCAAATAAATGCTGAATGAACTATACTGCTTTAATGTTTTTTATACAGCATTACATACCTTAGTTTGACCAGCAGAGGGAAGGCAACAACAAATTTCAGATATTCTCTCACAAATGTTAAGGCCAATTTCTGTGTTTTTTAACTTAGACATGAAAAACGGCAAAAAGGGCTGTAATGTAATCCATACTGGCAATTGTGTCCCGTCAAATTATGTCCACTAAAAATGCTTGTTTTTGCCACTGATGGGCTCAGATGGTTATTACAAGTGTCTGACGTTTAAGATCCTTTTTGTTTAACCAGAAAAGGCTGTTTTATTGTTCTTTATTCAGTGCTTTAGGTGTGAAAATACTGTGACAGGAGCGAGAGAGAGGTTGGACATCAAAATATTTTCACAGCTTACGCAGTGAATTAAGGGTTAATTTCAACCAAACCAGAGTTGGTGATTGTTGGAACAGCGGAAAGACGAGCCAAGACATAAAATTACAATTTCTGTGAATGGAGTTGGTTGCTTTGAGCACAGCAATACAGCGTCTCTTTTTAGGTAAACAAAAGGATCTTAGTCTTGAAAAAAATCCACCATCTCTGTAGGAATCCTTTACATAATCTTGTCAGACACTTCTGACACCAATCTGAGCCTGTCGGTGGCAAAAACAAGCACTCTTTGTGGACGTACTTTGATGGTGCGCAGTTGGCCGGAGCGATTAAGCTGCAGCTTTGCTTGGGTTCTGCGGTGCTTTCCTACAACACTTGACCAATTGTGAAATTTGTTTTCCCCACTAGTCACTTCCCTATTAGACACAAAAATAAGGGAAACAAAGGTTGAAAAATACCAAAGTTACCCTTTACTTCTGTAAAAAGGAACAATCTACATTTTAAACCTTTTGGAAGAATATATTTGCTTAAAGAAATGTTAGGATGAAGACTATTTGTAGTTGAAAAGTTGACACAACCGTGTAAAATAAAAGAATTGGAACTAAAATGCAGGTTATTGTTATCTAGCACCTGCAAAGAACTTATGGATGTGTGTTTTTGCCTCATCAAATATTAGAGATGAAATCAATCAAGTGTCTTTAACCAACCAACAGTGAGTGAACCAGTGATACAATCCATTATAAATATTTACTTTATGCTGTAATTATTACAGTCTCGTCTTAGTATTCCAGCTCAGTAAATACAGACTCAGTTTCTTGTAATTTAACCATCTGATTCAAACTACCACCCCTCTTTTCTCGTCTTCCTCTCTGTTCATTACCTAATTATCTTGTCACGTCAATGCTCCTTTGTCCCTTAGGCTCAGTTCTTTAGCTGTACACTCAAAATGTCAGCTGACACCAGAATCAATTAAATGCCAAAAATAATTTTAATTTAGTACCTGCTGGATGAAAGGAATGATTAATGAAACCTCTTCACACTTTGCTTGGATCGCTGTTTTTCCATATTTCTCCTGTTCAGTATCTCTCTCTAGAATTCATATATACCTTCCATATACCATATAGTCTTCTCTTTACAAATTCTCCTTTAACAATAACATCTCAACTATCATAGTCGAGTCAGAGGGTAAAATTTGCAGTGATTTTCTCACTTCCATCTCCTTCCCTTCGATTGACTTACCAGAAAACGGGGCTCTCGTTCTCGTCTTTGACAGTGTAATATCCCTCATTGTCCTTGATGCTCTTTGTGAGGCCGAAGTCTCCGATCTTCACCGTCCTCTCGTTCTCCACCAGCACATTTCGAGCAGCCAGGTCCCGGTGGATGTAGTTTTTAGATCCCAGGTAGTCCATTCCCTAAAAACATAAAGTAAAATAAAAATTACTTCCACCATACGACCCAGTTGCAGTTTAAACCATGTTTGTCCAGACTCATATAATATATGTTGTGAAGATTTTAAAGGAATTCGATGAAAACAATCGTTATAATGACACTTATGATTCCAGTGAATAATTTCCAGTGAGAAACATGCTGTCTTCCATCTTCACTTGAGCCCTGTTTACACTGGACAAAAAAACACTAACAACTGCTAACATCTGGATCAGTAGGAAAGGGTAAAATCGTCATTCACCTCCTGGTCAAATGACTCTGCAGTAGACTCTGGTATTTATTGTCTCCAGCTCAGATTGGCAGTGATGTAAACACAACACCTGTGTGGACACACTGTTTTCACCGCTTTTTGGCAGAGGCAGTGAAAGCTTGGCACCTCTTTTGCTCTTTTTTCATCCACATGTGCTGCTCGACTTGGTTTGACTCAGTGTTGCAGCCCAGCACAGCAGAGTTTGCAGCTGCTTAAAGGTGTGTATTTACTGAGGAAGCGCTTGTGTTTGGTCAAGGGGCTGAACGATGTATAAACATTTTACTGACTGTAAATCCTTCACAATAAATGTCCCTTATTATTTTGTTTTCTGCAAGCTTTTATTATGAAGCAGAAAAATCAGGAAATGTTGGGTTTTCATTGGCAGCAATTTAACACGACTGAAAGCAAACATGAGACAGGCAAACATCTCAAAGTACAAACAGCAACACTTCAAACTTCAAACTACAGAAATTCATTTGAAAGCTACAAAAGTACTGAGAGCTGAACGCACACTCTTTTAAAGACTTTTAAAATGTCATCACCTCATTATTTTATGCTGTTAGATATTTGTGTGAAACTGACTGTCTCTGGCACGGAGGCATAAAAACAGGGTCACTGTTCAACAGGTTCAGAGTGACTGAAATGCAGCCTCTGGCTTAGTGTGACTGAATGAAACACACAGACAAATGCTGGGAGAGGACCAACCAATTACGTATGACACATACCTGATGTATTATCTGTTAGTTCAATCACTTGATGTTCTGCCAGCTGTGTTGATTAAATGCGTTTCTGACACCTGAAACATTTCCCAGATATCTCTGCTGTATTTTTTACAACATTACAGTGGGACTCCTCAGAACACAAAAAGTTAAGTTCTCTTTTTCGAGGCGTTTTTGTCAAATAAGCAAAAGATTTTTAACCGCAAATAACCAGGAACGCGGTTAACAACCATCTGAGGCGACATGACTGTTGTTTTGGAAGCCAGTTCACCACCAGTATCCCAACAGGGAGTGTTAAAACATTTTCAAACCGTTTGAGTGTGGGTGCTAAAATTACCGTCTTATTTAACTTCATGGTGGTCGGGTGTTAAATGCAAAAGGCTGACGGCTGGTATTTTACAGTTCGTCAGTCAAGTGCAGTGTATCTCTCATAAAAACATTAACAAAAGAAGGACTTGATGACATGTGAAGTAGTGTGGGATCATGGGAGTTGCTTTCTTCTTTGTTAAACAACCACCATTGCTGATGAAAATCTGACATGACTCTGAGAGAAATCATGTTCATGAATGAGGTAATATTTTAGTTTTATTTGTTATGTTTGGTAACGTTCGCGAACCTCTGTCTTTCCCCGGAAGTTATAGCAACAGGCAGCCAAATGAAACACAATGTTATGTTGATGTAACTACTCAACAAAATCTGTGATTTAGGTCTAATTGTTTTTAGACAGTTTAATGCGTAAATGTTACATAATATACATTTAAATGCCAATATAAGATGAGAAGTGCCTGATGGTACCAGGAGATCTGATTAGGAAACAGCTGGGTGAAAAGAAAGTGTTACCTTGCATATCTGGATAGAGTAGCTCAGCAGGGTGCTGAGGCTGGTGTCTTTTTTGTGTCTGGGGAGATAATCTTTCAAACTGCCCAGTGGGACGTACTCCATGATCAGCTTAGTGGCCTGACCACCTGCAAACACATTAACACATACATGTAATCAGAGACAGAGGCAAACTCATCAGCAGAAACATCAATACAAAAAGAGGTTGTGTGTAATTTGTATGTGTGTCTCTCTGTATACATGCTAACCCTAGCTAGTGCCACTCATGTACTACTCAGAGTCAGTATTAATCAGTTATATTGTTATGATTGATGTTGCTTTACATGGTATTTTTGCATTGTAAAAATATTTACAAAATGAAAAATGCCATATTTCTAGATTCCCTAATAGGAAACAGTGTCACAACTTGAGAAATGGCTGAGAGAAATTTATTTTATTTTATTTTTATATCATAATCCTGCTGTCTGTGCGAATCTTTAAGGATTCTTGAAGGTCTGGGTATATAAATGTATGCTAATTTGGGTCAGTTTGTATAACCTTCCATACCATACCATGCCATGTCTCTACATTAGCTGCTCTACAATGAGCATTTGTAGTTGGTATGACCAGGCACTGTGAGATGGGAGAGAGACTACCTGTCTGCTACACCTGGATTAAAAATGTATAATCTACAGGAGAACTAAAATATACATATGAGTTTCTATTTGTCTGCAAAGATATGTTTGTGTTTATATTTGCGTATGCACTATTTCCATCTTACCCTCCTCTTCGCAGATTCCCTTGTACTTGACAATGTTTTCATGGTAGAGTGCCTTCAGGATGTCGATCTCACGTGAGAGGTTGGTGCTCTGTTCCTCTCGGTTCTCAGGCTTCAGTGACTTCACTGCCACCAGCTCACCCGTTTTATCCCCCCGAGGATCGTAGCGACACAGCTCCACCTTACCGAAGTGGCCCTGCGTGAGGAACACGGCAGAAATTTAAGTTATTCAGACAATCACGAACAAGTTGTAGTCTACTCCCTGTGTGTCTTCTTTGGTCTGTGAATGGTGGTGGTCTGTATATTGTTTTTGAATCGATCAGCTTGCTGTGGCGAGACAGTTTTTTTTTCTTTCCATGCTCATAGAGCCATGTCCTCTTTATTTTAGTTAACAACATTAACAGCATTAACAACACTCGTCTCTCCTGTTCCTTTGCTTTAGCAGGTCCCTTAATTTCTCTGCTGACACTGTTAAAATTATAGACTTTCATTTATGAATCTCTGAAGGCAGAACTTCAATTTCCAAGCCTCTAAAGTTCTTCTTTTTACTCTTTGATGCCATTTTTGTGAGCAAACACTTCCTGACATATAGTGCACAAACCATAGCCTTATATGGCATTATTGGGACATTAATTATGCTGATTCACAAGTGTCATGCAAGTGCACTCAAATATGCACAGGTGGGCCTTTTACACACTTATCTGATGAGCGTTTGCCGAATCTGATGTGACACACTTGCACAAGCCCTTTGAGATAATACGGAAATGTTCTTGCATGAGACCCAGTGTTTCTACAAGTCAAACCTTTGATGATGTCAACCATTTTATCATCACTGTCTTGTTGCTGCTGTTTACATTTCATATTCAAAAAATGTGCAATTATTTTCTGTGTATACATTTTAAATTACTATATACTGTTTATTTTTAATTTCATATTTTATCCTATTTAATCCTTCTCCATTTAATTATCTTCCTGCATTTCCTTCCTGGATTTAATTATCTGTATATGTGTGATATATCTGTGTATGAAGGGACTACAACATTTTGTTGTACAAGCCTGTGTTGTATAATGATGACGAAATTACTTTGATATCTTGATAAATGGCCAACTCATTTTATTTGTGCATTTGGAAACTGTCAGTTTGATCATTCTTGTATATGGTGGAGATCTGCTTTACAGGGCTTCACACAAAAGCACGCATACAGAACAGAAACAACATGAACACTTTACCTCTCCCAGATCTCGGATCCACATCAGGAATCTCCTCTCAAACACAGTCGGGTCCACCTCTTGTGTAGGTTTGGGTTTGATAGATGGGTCTGAGAGAGAGAGGGGAAAAACAAACATGTTGGGTAAAACATCATTGTCTTTCTTCAACATGAACACACTTGCGTCATAGGAAGTCTTGTGGTTGACAGTGTCAAAGTTTTTTGCCAAAATTGTTTGTGGTTATGTAACTGTTCGCTTGCTCTGGTTTCCACATAAATGGCTACTTTTGGCAGGACAATTCACTTTCAAGCAAGACTCATTCTGTATCACCAATAGTTTATTTATTCTGATTTTCAAGGCTTTTTAGATGCAACTTTTAGCAGTGTGATATGCTAGATACAGCTCAAGTCCACTCAAAGATCAAATTCACATATTTTTATCTCTGGCTTGCTGTGCTACTCATCCATCTAAATAGCTTTTGGATGTCTGCCTACTCTTGACTATAATGGGACAAAATGGCAGTCAGCCTTTGGGGCCTAAAGCACCAAAATAATACACTTGAAACACCAGTGTCTCCAAGAATTATGACCTGCTTGCTCAAGATAATCCACATGTGAGCAGTTTCATGTACAAACTAATTCCTTTCTACAGTAGAATCTACAGTAAATACTTTCTTTCTGCAGTAGAATATATAAGTGGTTGTAACAAGCTTTAGCTTTAAGACTGAGTGCAGTATCAGATTCTGGTCAGCAGGTGGAAGAATAGAGTCTATTATGTTGCCATGGGGCCCAGCTGAGGGGCAGATCAGTGATAATGCACCTAGTGAACTTCCTCATGAACATCTGAGTTGAGTAAACAACTCTCTCTCTCTCTTTGCACTAAGCTGCTGCTAGGTGAGACAGAAAACGTGCAAAACATTCAGATCATATTACAACTGTTAATAACTGCCTCTCCCTTTTTCAACCTGTACCTGCTGTTTAACCTGTTCTGCATCTGCAGTGCACAAGTTCTATTCAATTCTAGCAAATTTTGGGAAATACCCAAAAGACAAAAAAGCCTGATGCAAAAACAGTAAAACTGCAGAAACAAAACGAGGTTTTACTTCATGCAATGCACCAACCCCATAATATGTAATGTACAGTATATGCATTCTCCCTCATACATACTCTTTTCCTCTAGCATGTCGATGTCCCTGACGATAGCCCTGAAGAAAGGTCTCTTCTTGGGGTCATAGTACATGCAGTGGGTCATCAGTTCAGCCAGCTCTTTGCAGTCTGGGGTGGCCAGCGGGGACTCAGTTTCATAAAACCTCTCCTTCTGCTCGACACAAAGACATACATATAAATGAGGAGGTGCATGCAGACACAGTTAATCTGATCACTGATGTGTGATGGTGGACAGAAGAGGTGAGAAAGAGGTAAGAAAATTAGCAGGAAATCAGTGAAAGGGCAGGATAGCCAACCAATTTGAAATAAGTTAGCATCAGTTCACATGTAAGTATGATTATATAAAGCCATCATGCCCCCTACCTCTGTGAGTTTCTTGTCTTTGAGGGGCTTCTCTCCATCATAGCAGATCTCCCACAGGGTGGTACCGAAGCCCCACTTGTCAACTGCAATGCTCAGGTTAGACACATTTTTCACACACTCCGGAGCAATCCATGGGATACGATTCACGCACTCTGCAGAGGCAAGCAAAGTCAGCTTTAGCAACTAGACATCAATTAAACACAGATTTGTTTCAGTGTAAATACAAAGGATGATTATTGGAGATGTGTAAGATACAAAAAAAATAGTTTGACCAATGAGAGGCTGAGTGATACTTTGGGTGATGAAGTCCTCAAAGACAACCCTTTGATTCCACCGGGGTGTTTCATTTTGAAAACTGACTGTTTGGTAATCAGTGCATGTTTGCAGCTGCTTCTGAAACATGCTGTGGCGGATCTGGTGGAATCACAAACATTCTCTAGAATGGCCGCGATCAGCTCTGATGTGGCTGCCATAGCTGGAATGGAATACCACTATGTGCAAGATGTGAAAAATGGAAACATTTCCTTTATGTGTAAAATATGTATTTACGCATTTTAACAAATTTAGAAAACGTGCTTGCTGACCTTCCTCCACATAAACACCTTCAACAGACTGAAATATCATAATAACTTCAAAACTGCACCTGCACTGCACCTGAAGTAGCTGATATACATGTACAGTATGTTTGTTGCAGTTTTTTTTTTATTTTTTTTTTTACAAAGATTGTTATTCTTTTTCTGCATACTTTTACTTTTACTTTCTTGGAGACTCTGTATTTAGATGCCACTCCACTGTCATGTGGTGTGCCACAGGGCTCAGTTCTGGGGCTCGTGTTATTCTCTTTATATTTGCTGCCTTTGGAGCAGATCATAAACAGATTTGACATTGTTTATTAGTTATTCGCGGATGATATTCGGCTCCACTTTTCATTTAAACCTAATGACGCCTTTAGGTTTTCTAGGCTCCTAGAGAATCTTAATGCCATTAGGGACGGCAGAAAATTTCTTGCATCATAATGCTGAGAAGACAGAGGCTGTGGTTGTTCAGAAAACGTTTCCCCCCATGATCTTACAAACTGTTGGGCCTCTTTCCTCTGCTGCCCACTTCAGCTGGTGTAATTAATGGGTAATATTTGATCAAACTGCATCATTAGACATCCGTGTTAATCAGCTGACCAGATCTTGGTTTTTTCCACATAAGAAACATTGGTAAACTGAGATCCGTCTTTTCGAGGGCTGAACTAGAAATGCTTATACATGCCTTCATCTCATCTTGCATTGACAACTGTAACACACTTTTCTCCTCACTTAGCATGTCGGGTCTTGATTGTCTGCAGGCAGTTCAGAATGCTGCCGCAAGACTTCTCACAAGGTCAAATAGACGGTCTCACATTACCACCATTACTTGGATCTCTTCGCTGGCTCCCTGTTGCGAATAAGATCCAGTTTTAAATTCTCACTCTCACTTACAGAATACTGCACGGTGAGGCTCCTGCATATGTCAATGAACTGCTTCACCCTATCTCATTAGTTTGCCCTCTCAGGTCAAAATAAGCTAAATTTGCTGTCTGTCCCACGCACTTGCCTAAAACCCTTAGTGACTGACCTTCGCACCTAAACTATAGAATGCTCTGCTCACACCCTTATGGGCTGCTGATTTTGTGGACTTTTCTAAAAAGGCATCTCAAGACACACCTGTAAAACAAGTGTTTGGGTAAGATGTATACACCAGGTCAGAATTCTTTGTATTTATTGTGTATTCTTACTGTCATTATATTTTGCATTTTAGTCTTTGCACTTTCTAGATTCTTTTTTGTTTGTATGTTGTTTAATGCTGTTATAAGAAACCTTGTACAAAAATACGAAAATAGGTCCACACATCAGAAGATGCTCCCTTTTATATGGCATCTATTGCATGCCTGTTTGTGCACGCTGTTGTTATTGATTGTAAAGCACTTTAAGGGAAACTTGTGATTTTGGGCTATAGAAGTTATTTGTATTTCACTCCAGATATCAGAGATCAGCAGTACATTGTTAAATAAATTCTATTATTTGATGGAATTGGCAAACGAAGGACTGTTACTTTTTAAGAGCAAAGATGTTATCAAAGTAAAACCTCGTGTAAAACAAACTTCTCAGAGGAAATAGTTTGGTGACAAACACCCCCTTACTTTCCCAGGGGACTCCCAATTTTCATTGCCCTCTCTCTATTTCCTCCTGGGGTCACAATTCTCCTGTATTTCTATTGATTTCAACTTTTACACCTTTTTTACCTTTTCATTATCAGAACTGGTTTCTGACCGTGTCCAGCAAGTATTCGACACCAAATGTCTACTGTTTCCACCGGACAACAATACAGCTACACCAAAC
>JAJHUR010107647.1:12103-36335 GCA_027495735.1 Lutjanus campechanus | reverse complement strand
CTGTCCAGGTGCTGTCTGTCTCTTCCTCTTCATCCCATATGCTGGTGTACATGTGTAGCATGACAATGTGTGCATGTACTGGCGCACGCGCACACAGTCAAGAAGGCTGCAACATTATTGTTCAGTGAAAGTTCAGCTTGTCCTCAACCAAGCTGCTTCATGATCACAGGACTCCTCGTCTAATGTGAAGACGCACCCGGTGGTACATGGGATGTTGTACGCTGTACAGATTGTAAAACTGCTGGTGACAGACTGATAAAATTTGACTTGACTTGCTCTTTAGTTTGTCCAACTATCATTAGCTGGCTAATTAGCTTAGCTGAATTGCTGATATGTATCACTAAGTAGCCACAAATACAATCCATTTATTCAGTACATGATTTATCTTATATTCTTTGCATGTGTGTAACATGCATATGAAACCTAGTCGGAACAGTAAAGGGATCTCTCCAATGAGGTAATTTCTAAAAGCAAGTGTTAACTACGTTTTAAAACCCTCCCAACACTGAGTATGAGTCTCTCTGTTCTGTATTTTTGATATTTGTTAGTCTAAGTGATTAAGGGTTTTACTTTTCCCTTCTCTTGATTTATGCAATGCTATCCAAAGGAAGAAAAGTAAAAGCTGGAGGTTTGGTTTTAGCTGGATTAAGCTATTGCACTTGCAAATCCTGAGTGATTAGGAGGTAAACAACACAAGCCCCACAATTGCTTTTAATAAAATGTGGGACTGATTAGACAAATGAAATGTACCATTTGTTCTTTTTTAAATTCAAACTGTCACTTTGTTATAAAGCCCAAGGCTTAAAACTAACCTTCCATCTTCTCTAATATTGGTAATGATTATAATGCTCTGAATCCTACAAATTCCTGAACAAATGTCCTAGCCAGAGGTGGGCAGAATAGACAAAAAAAAGTACTCAAGGAAACGTACAGTTACTTTACAAAAATAAGTACTCAGGTTGGGTTTCCCCATTAATTTGATGTGGATATGAGTTCAATTATTTCAACCACAGATGGTAAAGAAGTGAACATGCACCCTCATTTATTTGTGATGAAATGACAGATAAGCTGCTGCCGCATGAACATTATATTCTTGGTCTGTACCTCCAATAAGCATATTTTTAATTATGTTCTGGGTCATATATTATACTGTATTATGATTTGGCAAATAAATCCAAATCACACATGCATGTGCATAGCACACCAAATAGAAGTGGCCAAATCAGTTTCTTATCTTTCTGAAAATGTCTCATGTGAGATGACTCATTTAGGCTCATTATGAAATAATGTTGTGATGTTTCATAGTTCATTTCCTCTTAAACACAAGTGTGTTTATGTTGATCTGAAGAAGACCATCTGTGACTGAAACATTAAATCAGTCATGTCCACATGAAATAAAAGTACTTTGTCATCTTTTTCATGTGGATCGCTACTTTTCTGTCCCTCTTCATCAAGCCACACATGAGCATGACTAGATAAATGCACACTGCTCACACACTGTTAGCTTGAATCTTTACATTTGAAAGAGCAATTTGAAGCATGATATACTGTGTGTATATGTTATTTAACTTATTAGCATTAGCACACCAAACACACATGGTGCTCTGTCAGCTCATTGTCAGCATGGTTCTGTGTTGTACTGACCTCAGCCTGCTGCACTGTTCACTGTTATTTCATCTGTAAATATTAATCAATCAATCAATGAAATTGTATTTATATAGCACAAAATCATAGTTTGCCCTATGGGGCTTTACAATCTGTACAGTGTGTGACACCCCTGCCATGTAGACCATCTAAAGAGTAAAGAAAAACTCCCCAAAAAACCTTTTAACAGGGAAAAATGTAAAAAACCTCAGGGCCTCACAGTGTCAGATATGATAATAGGCTGGCTCCACAGGCTGTTTTTTTCTCATTCAGTGCTCAGTGCAGTCATCCTCCAGCTCAGTGGGTGTGTACGGTGTTGCTGAATGAGAGCAGCAGCTGTCACTCGTGCAGACCATTTCATAAGCAAATTAAAATGACAGAAATTGCTCTCCAAAAATTCCTGGTGATAAACTCAGCCAATCGCAGATAGCCAATATATCTGTCCAACTGCCCAACCCCGCTGCACTAAAACTACTCAGACAAGTGCAATTTCCCAAGAAATTTTCTTGAGTAACTGTAACAGGTATAACTTGTTACTACCCAACTCTGGCCCTGTCGAATATTACACCCCTGAATGTCTTTATTTATTCTTCAGAAAAGAAAAATGCTGCATTTAATCTATCCAAACCCATTTTACACATCACAGAGTATCCTTGATTCTTCCACGGCTCCCTGAAAAGAAGTGGCATCTGCCATAGTAGCTGCAGCAAAGCATTCAGGCTCAAACAATGATCATTAAGCCAAGGTTGAAATCAGTCAAGGGCCTCTTCTTCTGCCCACTCCCTGCTATGTCTGCTGTGCCCCACAGGAGTGGAGTTCAGTGATTAAAATGTCTGTAATTACTCCAGCGGTGTGCACACGCTCGCGTGTCTGCATGTGTGCGTGTGTGTTCAGGAATGTGTGTGCGTACACGCCTTGTAGGTGTGTGTCCATGATAGTGTTGTTAGCAAAAGGACACCTTCAATGTAGCCCCCGCGGGGAGAGAGTTGTGTAAGTGCTCCCTGTGTGAAAAGTGTTGGATAATTTGACTCAAGGCATTGGCACCCAGAGAGGTGTGTAAGCAGTTTGTCAGTAGCCAAGTATCTGCAAAGCCTTTGTGTGTGTGTGTGTGTGTGTGTGTGTGTGTGTGTGTGTGTGTGCGCGTGCGCGCGCGCGTGTGTGTACTTGCATATGTATGGCTTTCTTTATGTATGCATGTATATATTAATTGTGAGAAGAAAAGTACATGTAGGTTTGACATAACACAACAGCAGCAAGTTAAAGTGACAGCAAAGGTAAGATTTTCCTCTGTCCTGTCATTGTCTGATCTTTACCTGCCACATTTACCGTGTATTTAAGAAGTTAAACTCCACAGAAAAGTCATTTGCGTGGTACCAAGCCCCTCTCTGAAATGGTCTGAAGTTATTACACTGAATGTCCTCGAGATTGTTCTGTGTTGAAGCCTCTCCGAGAGCTGACAGCTGAAGTGGTAAGAGACAGACAAAGAGGCCTTGATTGAAGTGGCAGAGCTAACGCAAACACAAACACATTGTGATCGAAAGGTATTGTGTCAAAACTGCTCGTTTGTGTCAGGGTGCATTAAGATGGTAGTCGGCGCACAGCTTGGTTCTTTTGTCTGCTAAAATTACCCACCGGCTCTGTGTGTGTGTATGTGTGTCTGCGCAGATGAGGCGGGCTTGAGGCGGCCTAGTTATAGACTGACACGAGCTGTGTGACAGTACACTGTGACTCTGTACCTGCCCATTATTGTTTTATACTTGCTCATCATCTTCTGGTGCTTTTACCTGCGACTGTGCATGCATGTTGTCAAGCAAGAAGAGCTGGCCACAACGTTTTAATGTAAAGTCAAAGAATGCCATGTATTATACATTTTGGTAACACTTTACTTCAAGGGGTCTGCATATGACTGTCATTACACTGTCATAACCATGTCATGACACCTGTCATCAGGAAGGAGACTTCATGAATGTGTATGACTGTTGTCATAAAAGTGGTATTTGACCAATTATGTCATTTTAAGGCAAAATTGACATTGTTTGAGATGATTTTCTTATGACAACTTGACATTAACCAAGACAATATAACCTGTCAGTGTCTTTGTCATAACAGCTTGGCATCACAAACATTAATGAAACTGTTTAGCTTCATGCTTTAGCATTACATTAAACTGTAATATATGGTCCGCATTGACACTGGCTCACATGAGACCATTATAAATATGTTACACAAGCATTTGACTGTGTAATAACACTTCATGACATCCAAATCCAAAATGTACGACTTTACTTGAGATCAAGGAAAATATTCATGACACACTTAAAATGGTCTCATGACGGTCGGTGTCAAAAGCGACAGCATATGACAGTACAATGTAATGTTAAAACATGAAGCCAAACAGTTTCTTTACGCTTGATTATGTCAAGTTGTCATGACAAATACGTTTTTGTCTTGTCAAGCTGTCTTAACAAAGGCATTTTTGACTTTGTTAATGTCAAACTGTCGTAACAAAGACATTATTGACTTGGTTAATGTCAAGTTGTCATACCAAAAACACCTCAAACAATGTTAACTTTACTTTAAAATTACATTATTGACTGAATGACACTTAAAGATTACAGTCATAAACATTCATCAAGACTCCTTCATGTTCACGATAGGCGTCATGAAATGGTTATGACAGTATAATGACAGTCCTTTGCATACCGCTTCAAATAAAGTGTAACCTACAACCTTTCTTTGTATGATGAAATGAGATTACAGTACTGTGGGTGCTGAAGTGTGGAGGGGATTGTTATATAGGGAATTTATGTATATCTTAAGACCAGTCTTGGATGTGGTATGTGAAATTGTCATTGTAAGTATGTGGTTGCATCTGATTTTTCCTTCAATACATATGTATGCTCACAAGAAGCGGCATATATCATCCGTGGTGTGCAGTGTGTCGGTTTGAATGACATTGCGGCGATACTTGCAATCATGTTCTTCCTGTCTCTCACTGCCTTTTCACACAAACTCGCAAACACTATACACATACAGTCCACAAGCTGCACATGTACACCCAGGAACTACATTATCATGCAGAGGCAAGGGCAAAAAGACGCTCCTATAAGTATATATAAACAAATAAAACACAATTTCTTTGTCAGCAGGCATGCAAACATGTCTGCGTGTCTCTGTGTCTGCACAGACATGCAATCACTGAAAGTGACAGGTGTCCTGTTTGTGAGAGTAAAACCTTTTGTATACAAAGATGTTTTGTTCTATATTTAGATCTGCACCAGTCTTGACGTGGGATTGGCTGTCGCTGTTTTGTTCCTATATTCTCTTGAGGTTGACGATCATTAGCTGCGATCTGCAGGATCATGGGGGGAGCAGGCATGGTTCGAGAGTGAGGGACATAATAATAATAATCATCATCATCATAATAATAATGATCATGACTATCATGATAATGATGGCGGTTCTCAGGTTAATCCACTTAAATCACAGGGAAGGTCCACTAAGAGCAGAATATCTTTTGACAGAGATAAAAAAAAAAAAGATGGCGAGAGAAGGAGGACTTGCACAAGTTAAATTTCCCACAGCGCCTCTCTGCTGAAAAAGATTGCATCCATCTTTGACAATTTAAAAAGAAATATATTCATAGTCTGTTACAAGATGAAAATATACTGAACTCGTGGTCTGTCATTATGTTAAAAACTCTGATGAGGTTAAAAAGATAAACACAAAATATGTTATAAAAAACTGTTATAAAACTGTTATAAGAGCGTTTATTTTACATCATATTCTTTATTGTTTAATTTAAGCTGTAATTGTGTTAACCTGTAATCTATCAAGTTTTCTTTTTTGTTTGCTTCTTCTCTCCACCCACTAAATGTTGTGAGTTTACTGAGCTTAAACTGCTTTTTTTTTTGCCTGTTATTAATATGAGAAAGAAGGAAAGTTATCTTGGGTAAATACTGTAAATATTATTGTGCCTTGGATAGGGTATGTACGCTCTACTCACTGAAGATGTAGATTTTGTAAATTGTTACATTTTTGGAAACAAATAGAGAAAAGTTCTCACTGAGGAAACACCACTCTTATCACTCACACACTAATTTCACCCCATCACATCATGTAGAACTTTTTCACATAAACTATAAGGTTGAGACTATGGCTGAACTAGGCAGGAAAGTGTTTTTACAGTTATAGTGGAACACTGGCGAGGGCTGCACCAGATGTAGCATTTATGATCCAGAAACTCATAATAAAGAATAACGACACAATAAAGAAATAAAATGATGCTTCACAGTCTTAATGCACTGGACAGTTTACAGTAAGGAAAACGACAACAGGAAATGAATTGTTAAGTCCAATTGTATCTAATAAAATAGATAACACATACACAATGGACTACAATACTAATAAAGCAGATAAAATCCACATTGTGCTACAGGACTTACCCTGTTCTATATTAATCCAAGTGTGGGCATGCAGCACAAATAATCCTGTCACTGAGTCTGGGGAAATTAGATCTCTAATAACTGCACTCAAGACAATTTAATACATTTTTAAGGTCTTAAATTGTAATTTCAGCTGCGATTTTAAGGTCAGATCAGAGCACAGACAGTAAAAGAGGGAGGGTGGGGGTAAGTAAACCATAATAGCACAGAGAGAGAGAGGGGGAATTGAAATGAGAGGATTTGGATGATAGGAAGGAGAGGTGAGTAAGAAAGCTGTGTGGCAGCTGAAAGGAGGAGCGGTGCCTGTGTGTGTGTGTGCAGGCATGTGTGTAAGTTCATGTGAAGGATGCAAGTCTACGCCGAGGGGTCGTGGGTGCGGTGCGGTGGGAGCGATCAGACCCAGACACCGGGGGGGGATTAACGCCTATCCACCTACCAGGAGAGAGCCTGCAGAGATGAATATCATCGTAAGTGTGTGTGTGTGTGTGTGTGTGTGTGTGTGTGTGCGTGTTTGTGTGTGTGTGTGTGTGAGAGAGAGAGAGAAAGTAAGAAGCGAACAGAATAAGGCTGAAGGGAAGTGTGAGACAAGATAGTGGATATGGAAAAATACAACACACAGGCTGGGCTGCACCAACAAGGATTAATTTTTATGGTTTAACTTTAAATTATGCTGCACCGAACCTTTAAACTAGTTTAGAATTAAGAAAGATTCAATTGAAATTTAATCTCTTTAAACCTCAGTTTAATTTTTACTTTAAACTAGCTAGGCTAACTAGCCTTACTAACTAGCTAGCTAACAAACAATGTAATGTTTTGTTAACTTTTTTGCTAGCTAACAAACAATGTATAGGAACACACAGCACTCGGAAGTAAAAACTAACTTCAATAAACTTGGATTTACTAAGCTGAGGTTAGTTTTTAATCATGTAACGGCACTCTGCCTCATTTTAAATCTGAATTTATTCATTTTAAACCTAGGTTTGCTAATTTCAGATTAGAATTGATCGTAGATTAAATTAATCTATGTTGGTGCAATTTAGTTTTAAAGTCCGAAGACAAAATGTACACGTGTTTTGCATAGCTGAATGTGTAATTACACATAATAGGGAGACAGTATGTATAAACACATTGATGGGATTTTATATGGGCCATCTCAAGCACAGGTACAAGACATCAAAGCCACACAACATTATCCCTTATTATCTCCGTGTTGTTGTTGTTGTTGTTGTTGTTGTTGTTGTTGTTGTTGTTGTTGTTACTTAACTTCTCCACTCCCTTGCTCCCTCTCTTCCCACACCTCTGCTGCGTCTGCCTCTATTGAAGAAACTGACATCCCAGCAAAGATCCACATGGGCTTCTTTTAACACATTCATATTGTAATAAGGATACAGATTAGAATAGAAAAAAAAAGTGGTTTAATGCAAAGCCTGCCAGAGAGTAATGCACTCAATCAGAGAGATTTGTGTTGACCTCAGGAAATCTCAGCCGAAAATACTGAATGGTTAAAAGTGAAAGCATCATAGCTATGGTTATAATTATTCTAAGTATTTTCAGTCAACCTGTCACTCATATCAGCCTTCATCATCTTCATCAGTCGTTGTGATGATGCTGATGCTTTCAAAGACAGAGGATCACTGGGGAAAAAATGTTTTAACTTAAAAAAGTTAGTGTCCAGGCTGCTTCAAAGGTTTAAGTTGACTGGATTTGAAAAGACAGCTTGGGGTCATTTTCTGATGATTCAAAACGAATAAACTTTTTCAGTCAAATAAACTTGATACTAATTCAGTTGTACTTCAGTAAGCTTAAGATATTAAATTGAGCCAACAATTGTTCAGTCACACTGATGAAGTTAAAAACAAATGGCTTGCAGGACACAATAAATAAGGCAGATGTACACTGAACTTAGAAATAACAGACTGCTATTTATTAATGTTTTAAGCATAGTAACTGCAATGAAGTGTGGAAATAAGGATCAATGGTGTGTGAGGGTGCGTGGATGTGTTGGATAATGTGTTGCGCATGTTGTCAGTATGTAAAATAAAAAAAACAGAGCAACACAAAGAAAAAGGACAGCATGGCTTGGTGAAGGGACCAGTGCAGAATATCCCAGCTGAGCTCCCATTTGTCACAAACTGGCTCAAGGAATGTGACAAGCAGGGAGTCGGTGCAAGAGTTTTACTTAAAAACAAGAATAATTTATTCAGCTAAGCTTAATGCAAATCATAAGACAAACAATAATACAGTATTGTAGAGTGGAGTGAGTGAGCACAGGGGACAGCTTTTATAGCTCAAAGGCCCAGGTGAGCTTAATCAGCTCAGGGGAGTTTTAATTCTCAAACAATGCATGCTGGGAAGTCTGCTAACATGCCGATCATGTATCTTTATTTCATGAGTTGATTGAACTCGTTACATTACATTCATCCAACTCATTTCAAGTCAGAAGGCTTCAGGTTAGAAGACCTGGTTTTTATAAGTTCTTACATGTTCTGAAAATGAATACTAGAAATCTAATTATCTTAAATTAGGACTGCTTGTGTATTTACGTTAAGTCAGTGAGAAAAGATTAGTTGATTTCACTAAATTCCAGTATGTGATGTAATGGCTTGGATTTTGCAGAACATGTGAACTTGTGACCCGCTGGTCAGTAAACCGTCATCATCCTTCATGTGATTAACTCATCATCACCCCTGTTTTCACTGTGATATGTTGTCTTCAAGCGCTCACGGCCTCTGTGATTAACATCCCTCCCTGCCTCCTCCTCCTCTTCCTCCTCACTTTAACCTCGTCTGCTTTTTTTCCCCCTCCTTGATCCCATCGCCTCCTCCCTCTCCGTCTTTCACCCTCATCATTATAATGTCCCCGCTCTGCGTGAGGGGGAAACAGGGGGAACATTTAACCAATGACCGGCAGCAATTAGAGCCAGTGACCTGCTGAGTTAGCGTCCAACTCTGCCCTTGACCAGCTCTGACCACTCTGTGAACCACACTGCAAACAAACAGCAGGGGGAGGCCGGGTGGTAACAACCAAAGCCTCATATGCAGATCAAGGTGAATGTTTAGCACTTTTTCCTGTCCTCATACACACTGTAAAGGAATTATACACACACGTGTGTAGACACGCAGTGAAAGTTGCAGAGCCACCAGCATGCATTAGCGAGCCTGACAAGGCTCATTTATGTTTGCTGGTGATGAAAGGAGTACACAGCTCAGCCCCACTGAGCTTTATGAAAACGTTGTGACAACGCAGAGTGATCCACTTAGGAGGTGCATAGTGCCCCTCAGGGGGGGAGGCAGCCCTCTCTGGTGGCTCTCTTCGCTATTGTAGATGTGAGCAGTGCACTAAATGCTCCAGCCACGTCCCTCCATGTTTCTCATGGAATTCATGGAGAACACCATGCTGCGCTGATGAAACGATGCAGCTAGTAGCGACGCAGAAGACAGCAAAGGTGGCTCCGTTTGAGATGCTTGCATTGTCATCCTCTGAGTGTGCATTTGCGTGTGTGTATGTAAGCAGGAATGCTGTGTGCTTGTCTAATTAGTTATGTCTTCTTTTCTGCAGGCCTAAGGAAGTTTTTACCGCTTTCAGAGAAAATTTCCTCAGTCCAGCACAATAAGCTTCTCTTTCCGTCTTCTTTCCTTCCTTTGCCTATTAATTTCTTCCCTTTATTTTGTCTCCTGGCTTCTTTTGTTTATTTCTCTTTCTATTATTTTCCTTCATCTTTTTTCTCGATGTATTTCTCAGATGTATGAGTGGGCAAGACTGTATAGAGTGTGTATTTTACATATGCAAGTATTTCTATGTGTATATGTTGAGTTACAACAAGCTCTGCATTAAAGATATGTTTTTTTTTTGCAGACAGGGAGATGATGAGCCAGTTAGTTTAGCTTAGCATAGGCTCACAAGTCAGTCTCTAAAATATAGAGATGTTCCAGCTTTCGTTAGTAAAACTGGGCGGAAACAATTGCTGGATCAATCAGTCAGTAGTGTGACCCTTCATATTAGGGTGTGTGCCCTCCACTGAGGAGAATGGGTGGAGAGTATGGGGCGTAGGTTTGTAAGCAGGTGTACTCACCACCGTTCAAGCAGCTATTTTGCATTTAGAGATCCCCAGATGATCAGTAGGCATCGGGATCTGTGATCATCTGGTATCGCAAGACTAAGCTTAGCACAGCTATTGAAAATTTAACAAAATACGACTACCAGCACCTGTACATTTCTGTAATTAATAGCCCAGTCTGGCACATAACGTTAACAGCTAATTTTCTTTCTTTTTTTGTTTTACTTTGGTTCTTGTACAGATTATTGTAACCAAACAAAATATAATGTTTTATTTTACTGTTTGCATACCAAAATTAGTGTGTATATGTGTGTTATAAAATTTCCATTGCCAGTTGATGAGTTTGCCTCCTTTTTTTCTGATGTCTGCTGGAAAGCCGAGACCTAACCCATGTCTCCACAGGTGAGCAGACAGAAAGGCGTTTTTAATAGTTTCTGTGTGTTCAGCTTTCAGTACTTTTGTAGCTTCTAACTGAACCTCTGTGGTTTGAAGTATGATGAATGAAATGAAATGTGCCACCATTTTAAAGACTCTTGACTAAATTCACGTGCTTCACCAATAAATACAACCTTCAAGCAGGTGCAAATATCACTATTCTGGGCAGACGCATTAACTCAAACCAAGTCAAGCCAAGCAGCACATGTATGAAAAAGAACAAAAGGGTCATAGAAGTTACCGACCTGTAAACAGAGCCAGGATAGCCTGTTCGTTTTCTTGTATTTCTGCTAAGCTAAGCTAAGCTAATGGCTGCTGGCTGCAGCTACTTATTACCGGTGCAGATATGAGAATGGCATGTATCCTCTCATCTAAACCTCGCCAAGAAAGCAAATGAGCTTATTTCCCAGAATGTCAACTATTTTCCCTTCTGTTCAATCTGAAGTGCTATAAAAATCCAAAGTCTTTGTCTCTTCCTTCCAGAGGACAGGAGAGTGAGACGTGTTCATCAAGGTTTCTGTGCGACACTTGTTGTGTGCCAGGAGGCACAGCGGTCACAGGGGGTGCAGGGGCACAGATGGCAGCGCAGGTGTGGAGATGCCACCACATCAAGCACAGTCATCAACCCCATCTAAACACACTCTGGTGTGCGCCCATTTCCACACACACTCGCACACATTTTGCATCAGATCAGATGACTTGCAAGCTATGACTTTATAATCCTTTCTCTCTGTGTCGGCTTCTCTACATCTGACAGGAAGCCGAGCTGTCAGCAGAGCTGTTCTGTTAATAATTAAATCCAAAGTTGAGTCGCAGTGGCCGTAGTTCTGACACATTAAACATTGATTTTGAGAGTAAATGCATCTTTTATCGTAACATGTAACAATCCCCTCTGTCCTGCTTTACTTTCACATCAGCACTGGATGACAGCTTTCCCAGAGCAGAGATTTTTCCGAGCGTTCCTTTTCCAGCATATCACTTGTTTGTCATTTGAACTGGCAAGCATGGAGGAGTAAACAAAACAAGACAGCTTGAATGATACCCCGAATTGGCGTCGCATGGGAGAAGTTAAAGTGCATGTTTGGAAAGTGACAGCTCTCCTGCTTGACACTTAAATATTTTGCATTCTTCTTGGAGTACATATGTTTTTTAAACAATGAATGATGTTCCGTGTCCCTGTTTTTGTCAAGGGTGTCCTCTTTTACAAGAAAACTTTCTTCAGTCTACCCATTTAGACATTCATGTGCATAATCCACTTATTTAAATATATATAATAGTAACAATTGATGTGAAATTCGAATAGGCCTTTAAGTGGTGATGCCTATACAAGCTGTATTGGTCTCATTAAACATATTCTTGACCCCTCACTGAGATAATCAAAGCAGCAAATGGAGCCCTGTACAGTAATGTGTGTGTGTACTGATAGCAGTCGCAGCATTTATAAACCACTGTACTGGATTAATTACCTAAAAGAGTGCTCTTCATGCTGAATTCCTAAGAGAACGGGGTGATTTGGTTCATAATGAGGCTTGCTCATTACAATGACAAGTCCTCACGGCTCATCAGCCTGACTTTGAGAAGGCAAACTCAAGTGTCGAGTCTGCAGCCTTAATTTAAGCTTTTATCAATATCAAATTAACAATAAAAGCACAGTGACAACTGCGAGGTCTTAGAAGTTTAACCTCCTTCTGTCAGCAATTCACTTTGGATCCGTCCATCTTGTTTCTCAATTATCAGTGTGTGATAGTGCTGTAGTATTCAGTCTTGGTCTCAAGACCAGTTTTTCAAGGTCTCAGTATAAGAATTGGCTGCATATTTGCAAGATTTCCTTTCAAGACCAGTCAAGACCACAACTTCCTGCTTCAAATACAAAATTTCTAATCTAAAATGTTTTATTATTGTTTAAGGCTGTTCACCCTCCCGCCCTTCTCAACACGCACTCCAACAAAGTGAATGCTGGGAAACAGGAGAGAAGAAGCTGTGGCTGGCTTGAGAGGAGATCTCTGGCAAAATTTGGTGACCTGAACAACAAAGAGTTTATCTGCAAAACAGCTTCCAAAAGCAAACACACAGCAGTATGTAAATTCTGCAGTGCAATGTTTACTGAGAGGGCTGGGACCATGTCAAACTTTTACTGGCACGTAGAAAGAAAGCATGAGAAAAGAGTAAGGGCTCAATTGCTCTCCCAAATGGACGCATACACGGACCTCTGCAGGCAAAATAGATGCCTATTAGTTCTATTTACTACTTTCTGGGGTCCGCTTAGAGGACATGTTCCACAGTAGATCAGAGTCTGTAGTGGCCCCGTGGACAAGTCCTCAGAAAGAAAGAAGAAGAAGAGTGTTTGCATCAATATCAAGCTCACTGGCCATTTTGAGCAACAATTGCTGCTTTCAAATGGAACCAATGAACTCGTGATAATGTAGTAATGAATGAAGGTGAATTCAGTGCCTTCAGAATATTTCTGCTTACAAAGTCATAAATACTACAGGAGGAGCAGATTCATATGCAATCTTCTTGTCAACATGGTAAATACAGAAGAGTTGCAAGCTGTTTTGTACATTCAGTAATTCCAAAATGGCTGACCTCCAGATTAATTATGTGGCATGAAAACACTTTATACTGGCTTACATGACACTTGCAAAGCAAGCTGGTTAAGTTATGTTTTACGAAATTATGACAAATGTATGGCTCTGGTCACATCCATTATCCAAGAAAAAACATTTACTGCAAAACTTGCTCCCAAGTGGCTTGGTCCATACTGTGTAGTGACTCAGGTGGGCCCATTGCATCCATGACATTGTGCTGGAGAAGCAGTGCCGCTTGGGCAGTTTTTATGAGAAAAGCGACCATAAGGACTTTCTTGGCTTCCCTGTGGACTTACCTGCCTCTGAGGGAAAACGTCCTGCCACCAGAGAAAAGGACAGTGAGGAGTAGGATGACAAGTTGTAAAACAATCTGGCGTGAACTCGCCACTGGCTCACAGCAAGGAAGAGGCTCAGTCTGTACCAATGTCCACAATCCAGTCTGTCAACCCCTGGCAGTGCGAAAAGTCCACTATTTCTTTAGTCTGTCTGTCCCCACAACCCGAATTTCTTCCTTCCATCCCACCATTCCACCCATAAGTCTCAGCCTGCTGCCATGTCCCCCTGTACCGGAGACACTGTATAGGTTACATCACTGTTAGCTAATGTCAGCTCTAACATAAATGCCACATGCTGTGGTACCACTCCCTCACTTGGGTGAGAGAACTAGAGATGTGACAGCACTTGGTCTTGAATCAGTCTTACCTTGGTCTTGGTCTTGGTCTTGTCTTGATGGTCTTGACTACAATACTGGTGTGTGAGAAACAGAAGCACACAGTTAACATAATAAGTTGAGTAGAGTGCCAACATGCTGTATGTAACTGCCAAACTAATAGGCCAAGGCACGAGATACCATCACTTCTCATCTTCACTGTGCAATAATGCAAAGAAATTTGTAATAACAATCTCTGCAGAAAACGCTCGGCGAGCATGCACACATGCTTTAACACAGTACTGTACTGAAATATGAACTCTGGTGTGTTGAGCACTTTGCCTAATGACTATTAAATGCCCCCTAACAGCTTGCTGGAAACACGGCACATATTACGAGTTCATGAAAATATATTGGAAGCAAGAGTGAGAGGGTACAGTGTAACCACCGTGCTGTTTTCCCTTCATCTCAGGCCAAGTTCCTAAGCTGTAAGAATAAAGGATAGAAAATCACAGAGTGGCCTTTAATTCATAAAATGGCCCGTTACAGGGCGCTGTTTCCAACTTGAGGCCATTTATAACAAACAGAAACCTGTAAAACTGTCCCTCCACCTTAATCAAAACTGGATTAAACGTCTGTCTGTGACTATGGGCGCTGAACACCTACAGAGAAGATTACGGTTTGTGGCTCACACAATGCTAAGAAGATATTCTCTTTTCTACTTTGTTAGTCAGCTTCCACCAGAGTCCGCCTTTATCTTTGTACCTCAATCTTTCAACCTCCCATCTTCCTCCTTTATGATCCATTTCTCCCTGTCACGCCTCTGCTCTTTGGAAACCTTTCTGTCTATACCCTATGTACAGTAGTGCTCAGTTATGTCTGTACGTGTACTAGAGGTCTTATTGTTGTGTCACATAGCAACCACAGTAGGCGTTATCCTGGACTTCCACTTGCTGTGTGAAAATAATAGTTATATTTCTAACAACCAGACAGAGAAACAAACACCTAATAAAGTCTAGCTGTAGTGTGGGTGGAGGGTCAGCTGAGTAATATTACAAGTAAAAAGGTGTAATCAGAAGATCTGTTTCAAAAAAAGAAATGTCTTATCTTTGTAACCATATGTATTAATCAAATATGACGTTTAACTTTGAAAGGATCACAATAATTAAAATATCAGATAGTATGAAGTAGTAGAAGTTGAAATACAATGTCTTCTATACTTCTACAGCTGTTAAAGTTTGATTTTCAGTTTTAATCAAGCAATTCAATCCAACTTAAACTCGCCCACTAACTTAAATTAGTACCTTCTAGCTACTCCCCACGCACAGCCAAAGTGAAACGTCCGAGCTCTGTTCCAGAAATGAGAAATCTTTGCTCGAAATCACAATGACATTTGTAATCAGGCAAATTGCGCAAAATCCAGCTGTACAAATAATACCACGGAAAGAAGAAATAAAATCTCCTAACAGTTCAAGTCAACTGGGGTTTAAACACCAAAATGACAGAGTGAGGCCAGCGATGAGAATAGACAGGGACTGAGGAAAGATTATACCTTAAAAATCAGAGGGATAATTTTTTGAATAGGGCATATTAGTGCCCTCTGTAGATCAGAGATAAAGGACCAACTTTTTCCCCGCTGCTGGGGCAGCATAAATAAGCTGTAAACATAAGGCTGACATATTATTGTCACGGTCATTGTTAAAGGACTAGTGTGTAAGATTTAGTGACATGTAGCAGTAAGATTACAGACTGCAAACATCTTGTCTCTCCTCCCTGTTCCAAGCATGAATGAGAACCTACGATGTCCACAAAAGTCTCACCTCTCTGTAGATAAAAACAGTTGATTCTAAGTTAACAAAAACATGGTTATTTTCAGGTGATTTTACACCAGTGTTGGGGATAACATGTTTCAAATTAACCCAAGAGAGTACTCAGATCACTTTTTTGTCATGACGAGCAATGTAATGCATTAGTTTTGAGTCTGTTATTTAGTTTCCAGCTAGAGGCGTGCACTTAGTAGAGTGCAGATAGTGAAGTACCTCCTGCAATACCACCACAACTGCCAGATGTTCTGCTAGCATAAACATGATCCCACATATATTGTCCTGAGCTAAAACAAACAGCAACTGAAGCAGTTGTTGAGGCTCCTCATGGCCAGATAAAAACAGTGAGAAGAAACTATTTTTACAGAGGATGAGAGAGGACTGATTGTTGCTGCTCTCCTCTTGGTCTTCCTTCTGACTCACCTCTGTCTTCCTCCATCCACCCCCGACAAACCCCCCTCCCCACACCGCCCTCGCTTCTCCATCTCCCCTCCAAGCCCTATTGATTCCTTCGATTGTGGCAGGTGATGGCAGAGTGTTGTTTGCCATGAGATAATTGTCTCATCATTGGCGCTGTGATGAGTGCTCCACTCCCCCCTGCTTATTTATTTATTAATGTGATGTGTCACCTGCTCCACACTCGAGAGGGAGAGCCAGGCAGGTTAAACAACTGCAGAGCCGTCCCTCATCGATTAGCGAGGGTGGGGAGGGAGGGAGGAGGAGTGCTTCGGGGTCAAAATGCAGCGTTCAGAATACATATGTGAAATCAGTGGAATGGAAGAGCGATTTACAGGGGAATGGAGGCAGGATCAACCCCCTCATGCTTGCGAGGTTATTCCAGTAATAAAAGCGTGGAATGCTTTTATTACTGTATTGATTGGACGAATTGTGCTGCATCAACTAAGTGAGAAACAAGACACCAAACATCACACTTTTTTGTGTCTCAGGGTAATGTGTTGTTTTGCCGACTGGTGGTAATTGCTTGTTTGGTTTCTGGTCATTCAAGACAGACTAGTTTAAGATTTCAAAGGTTTATCGATGAGCATACACACTGTCATAGTCTATTTTGGACTGATTATGGAGCAACCGATTTTCTCCAACATCATTGGGATTCATGTCACACTGGTGTGAATGCTCTGGTTACAGCCTGTGAGCTCAGTGGTTGCCGTCGTGGCTGCCGCCTGGCAACATCGATGTTCTCTGTTTTGGATACATGGCAGCAGGGCACAACGCCGCCTACACCACAGGCTGCTGCTATCCACCTACTGTAATCTTATCACGCAGCTTAAGAGTGGGATGTAGCTTAAAATAGAGGTAATGCTCAGCAATATGACACAATTACCAGTGATATAGCAAGTTTATCAAACTAGTACTAGGTGTTGCGTTAATATTTTCTGCCATTAACTGAATATTTTTAACCAATGCCGTCAGTAATTTTGACAGATTAAAGCTATACAAGCTGTTTTTAACTGGTTATGAAAGAATCTCAGTTTAATATTGATGCCTATATATGACCTACATAAGCAAACGTGATTATCACAGAGAACATCGGCTGTTTCTATATAGTTATTCTTAATATTTGCCACTAGTTCAGATTCTCTGTAAAATCAGATAATACGAGCCTCTGTTTACATTTCCCAGACAAAATTAGAGTGAATACTACACTAGCAAGTTAAAAAGAAGCAGGTGGAGATTTTAATTTAGATCATTTTATTTTTGGTGTTATATTTTCTGGTTATTTCTGTAGAAACACTACCACTTTTGTCCACAGGAGGCTCCAAAATCAATAGAATCTGAGAATTCCTTTTAGTACCTTTAAAACACTGAGGTTGATCTACAATAACGAGGGGTTGTGTTGTTTGCAGCAAAAGAGAGATCATCTGGAGTCATATAAAATGTAGATAGAGAACTCTTTAGCCAAATAAACACAAAATCACTAACAGTACATCTTATATTTCAAGTAAAAGAGCTCCTTTAAAAAAAAATCCATGAAGGGAGGGAAAAGAGCTGCCTGCTCCACACGCCACCCCTGACTGCTCTGGCACAGCTATGGACTTACTCTGAGCAATATGCATGGGAATTAATAACAATCTAAAATACTTTCATATATTTCTTGCTTTGCCCTGAGAGTCTCAATAAGTCCCTAGATTTGTCGCTCGTCGCTGAGAGGGTCTGAAAAATTGCTAGCGAGAAAGTTGCTAAGATGGCAACAGTGAGCCTAGTAATTATGATGCAATTGATAAATAAGGTGAAGAGAGAGAGAGAGACTGATACAGTGGAGGATGAAGGACAGGCAGTTAGCTAAAACTACTCAGCCAGCTGCAGCGCTTTGTGTTGTCAGCAGATCTCCACTGTTGACATGAGAAGTGGCCACACAGTCGGCGTCTGTTCATCTTTTCTTTCCGTGTGCTATTGCATTATCTGTGAGTTTGTTCTGTATATTAAATGTTAAATGAAATGATTGAGTTGTTTTTTGAAAATTAAATGCTATTAAATAGATGATGACTCATTATCAGACAGTGATAGTCTACTGTAATATTTGGTAGTAGCCAACGTTTATGGCAAAGACCGGATAATGAAACTTTGAAGCTAATGTTGCTCACAGACAGTTTCTCTTCATTGATCTCTGCTGGGAAGTCAGTAACACCAGCCCTTGTATCGTTTCCATCATTGTAGTTTCCATGGTCACACAACGAGCCATGGTGGCAAGTTGAGAAAGTTGAACACTCATACAATCTTTGCTGCTTGTCTCCCGTCGTGTTTACAGTGCAAACAATGAAGGCACAGACAGCAATCGCTCTCTGTGTGAAAGCGCAGTGTGAGAATATGGATTTAGGAAACAATGTAACTTTTGTTACATTGTGTAAACAAGTAAGCCCCTGCATCACAAACACACCCACCAGTTGTCCTCGCATCAGCTCACAGAATAACTGCTGGGTTGGCGCACATTCACTCACCAATGGAAGAAGTTCAGTTCGTTCAAAGATTGACAGCTGGTTAGCTTGCCATCCCCTGGCAATGACCGATAAAGTCTGTCGTTCATAGTCTACTCAAACAGGACTGGATTATTTTCCAACTTCAACTTCGCTCCAAAATCCACTATTAAAACCATCCACTCCCCGGAGCCGATTGCAACACACTGGCTGGACTCCTGTTTCTGGCAAGTCACTGCGCTGGTTTATGAGATGCAAGAGGGATTACTTGGTTTTGTTTTCATTGGCCAACTTTTTTCATTGACCCTCAAACTTTAAAAAATTTTTTTTTAGCATAATAAACAATATATATATTTAGTATTTTTGTGTTTGCTTGCTGAGTTTTGTGTTGAAATATGGATTGGAGCACTAATTGTGTAGCATACTGTGAAAAACCTCAGATTTTTGTGTGCTTCGTATTTTTTCTTGCCTGCTGGTGTTTTAAAGCTATCCAGTTGTTAGTTATTGTTACTTCAAGGATTATGTATTGATCATTATTGTTTTCTATGTCACAATTAAAATTGTGGATAATTTCAGTGTACCTTCAGCTGCCAAAATAACAGGGGGCAGACACTGTGGAGACTACTGCCACAGCCAGCTTACTCATGCAGTCACACTTGGGAGGTTAAAAGATTTCACATGCATCTTCAGAAGAGCGATGCATTTACAACTAGAGGAGTGTAATCATTTATTTTGTATTTTAATTACATGAAGTAGTTACGCTCCAGCACTTGTAGTACCCTATTAGACATTTGTGCGAGAGTTTGTCATAATTAGCATATGAAGTCTTGAGTTATGGCGGTGACAACTAGCCCTTCCAGATAAAGTGTGTCTCAAACCACCTTCTGAGATGAAGGGGCATATGAAAGACCTTACTGTCGATTCTCAAAAATAATTAACAGGTCAATCTGCAGTTAGGTCAACTGCAGTATTTTGTTATTGTTGTGCAAAATGTTCGAAGATCTTTATGAGCTTAACTTTATGTGTTTTTGCTATATTTGGTGGGTATTTAAAAAGTAAAATTTAGCACTTTCCAGTTCCACAGTGATGTCCCTACAGATTACTACCGCCCCCTCACCTCTGACCACACCCAGGATCACTGATGTAGTTGGTGGTCTGCTGCAACTGTAGCCACACTTAACAGTGATATCGTCAGCTGTACTTCACTGCTGCAAGTTGAACAGTTGAAGGTGAGCAAAGACAAGATTTTCTGGGGGTCTCTCCTGCTTGCAAGATTACAACACTCATACCATGTGATACAAAAGACGTTGACAGAACGCTTCTCGCTATCATACAATGAATGCTACATGATCTCTTCTCAGAACATGACTGCAGTGGACTAAGCATAATACACTTCATTCTGGTTTGAATTAACCTCACTGAATATTTTTTAATTACAAATAATAAAACGCCTCTCTTTGTTTCAGAGATAATTATAAACTTCAGGCGTTGTGTTTGCTTTTATTCATCCACCTAAACACACATGCACACTCTCATAAATTGGATCTGTAGCGCTTGAAATACTCCTCACTTAGAAATAGATTTTTATCGGTCTGTACTCTGGGATGGATGGCCATGAAATGAAGAAATTATCTAAACGAGGCAACATTTCCCATCTGCTCCTCTGACATCTGAGAAACTGTTGATGTTGCAGCTCCTGCCATCAACCTTCCCTGATTAAAACATTAAATATCCAGATTCAACAAACTCCTCTAATGTCCTCAGGCAAAGTACTGTACCTGGCAGCTGTGAGGAAGTGATGACAGATTCAGTTGACACTGATTAGCGAACTGTTTTTCCACTGTATGTCTCCTTTTTTGCTATAAATAACGTACAAAAAAAGAGGATCCAGGGAAGACAAATTAAACTTGAGAGTGGGTGTTTATCCTGAATCCATTGTCACATCAGAAGATACCCTATCTTTTCGCTAAGCCCATTTGAATTACACTGAAATCATTCAGAGATGTTTGTTCCCAGTGGCATGCTTTCTGTCTTTTTTCCACTTTGCGAGCGATCAGAGATCTTTATGGAGTGGTTTAGTAGAGGATTTGGCTTTGCTGATCCTTGCCCTGAGGTTGATCCAAGCTTTAGACACCACTATTTTAGTTATTTTGGGTAGAGAGGGCAGGATGGTACTGTATTTAAAGTAGCAACAGTCAGACATGTTTGAACATTCTTGTTAAAAAATTGTATGATTGTTAAATTTGAAATTAAATATATTCCTGTAACCTAATTCTCTTTTGAGAACTGATAACATGGAGGTATGGAAATGAATTAGAACAATATAATGTCTATATGCTAATGTAATCAGGACACATTAATGCAAACTTATGGTACAATTTCCATACCAGACATAACATAACAGACTACGCTGATCATTTTAACCTACGCTGATTATATTAGGAGAATGGTTTTGTAACATTTATAATTTCAGCAGCAGTTTGGGGAGGTTTAGGCACAAAAACGATGAAAAGATTGTGGTTCTGGATAATGTAATGTCATGTGTCAAAAGTTATGCACGCAATGAAACTTAAGTAAACTTCCAAAACCAAAACGTTAAAAGTTGCATAACGTGCATCATTAATGATGTCATGTGACAGAGGTAAGGTGACATAGTCTTATCCTACCCAAGAAGATTTTGTGTCTACACCTACCAAACTGCGACGGTTTCACAACATTTACCACTTTAAAAACTGCTTCCTAGCAGAATCTCATACAACTGCCAAAGGTTACCTTGTGCATCAGTATGAGATGCCGATGAGCGAGGACAAAACGTTGGTATGTGATGAGTTGGACAGAGAAAGGGTTGCCATCGAGCTGTCTCCCACCCACTCTTTATACCTCTCCAGTCATAATTACTATGGCCTTTAAGCATTACCCCCTTACAACAAACTTAAATATCGGCTGTAATAGGCTGCTTGCAGACAACCAATATGCTTGTTTTTCTGGTGGGAAGAAAAATGGGCTCATGAAAAGAATAACTTTGTGATCCATTAACTTTTAATTTTGCACTTGTATCCATTATCGTCACTATCAGTTGCCCCATACTTTGGTTTATGGACACATTCCTGCAAAACTAGTAAGATTCTCATCATCTTGTACTTTGTGAATCGTGCTAATTAGCGAATCTTAGCATGCTAACAGGCTGAACTAAGACGAAGGACATGATAAACGTCATACCTGCCTCTTAACTTTGTTGTGACTATGTTAGTTGACATTAGCATTGGGATCAGAGCACTGCTATAGGTTCAGCCTCACAACTCCACTAGCATGGCTGTAGACTCTTTGTCATGTTGTGTTGCGTTATGTTGCAAAATAAGTTCAGAAACCTTGTTAAAATGGCCTACATGTAGCTCTACACCTTGCCTTAATTTAGTATTCAAGGATTCATGAATAGACAAATAGTCCACGCCCTGTTCACACACCCCACACTCCACAACCCCCACCACTACATCTAAGTAGCTGCACCTGGCTTTACCTCTGTTTTGCTTTTTTATCACAGTAACTAGCTACACGTAGCTTCTCCTGTGGGCCAGGCATTGCCGCTAATGATATGTATAGCACCACCTCCTTGATTAATGATCATATACACAGTCTGACTGAATCTGTTTATTTGAGACTGCCATTGCTCACTGCAGTTTCAAAGCATGAAATGCTCAGACATGGTGTTTACTGCTTATATCTTATATCTGATATGTCTTGTAGCTCATGAAAAAACACCACATGAGCATTTTAACAAGGTTAAAAATATGATTTTAACTGGAGGGAATCTTTAAGATTTGCTTACTAACATCATTTAACATTAAATGCATCCAAGGAATTACATTTTTAGCCGCTAAAGCCAGCTATTATTCCAGTGTACTTTAAGAGGCCATTATCATTTCCTGTGACTGAACTCAGTATGCAAAATGCAAGAAATAAAACTTTACAACCCTCAAAGTCCATAACATTCACTCCTGCTCAGGGAGGTAAACTTCTTCACTGAAATGCCAAGCCTATCTCCTCATCTCAGCATCCAAAACAGTTTGAATCATTAGAGGAGAGGCTTTTCTGCTGTCAAGCAGCTCTCTGATTAGGGCCCTCTTCTCTCTGCTGATTGCTGGTGACAGAGAGGGTGAAAATATTCCTCCTGTCATCATAAGCGTTACTCCCTATCCTTAACACCAGTTATGGCGGGAACACCAGAACGGCAAATTAGCACCTAATGAAAGGACCACGAGAAGATGGATTTGTAATTGTCTATGCTTTTTTCCCCTTTGCATTTGTCCTAGCTTTTTATCCTTTTCTAATATCAATCTTTTTGCTCATCTTTGTCCTGATTCTGAATCCTCTAAAGCTACAGATGATGCTGGCTGTCAAAAGGGATGGGTACAGTAAAATTTTAGGCACAAAACAGCACAGCTCAGCAAAATTCTGAGTCGACCACAGTAAGAAAAAGTAAAAAGTGTAATAAGACACAGTACCAGCACTGAATTGAACTGAGATAATTTTCCATGTAAAAAAAAAAAAAAAATCATCTGTTTTTCTGAAATGTATTCAATAATTTCTCATGGAAAAAAAGAAACCAGATCTTTTTTTTCATATTAATGAGATATATATTTAATGCAAAAAAGAAATCAGCAGTTTCACTAAATTAATGAGATAATTTGTCATGTAAAAAAGTAATCAGGTAGGTTTTTCTGAATCAGTGAGATAATTTTTCATGTAGAAAAAGGTTTTGTTTTTCTGAAATGTATAAGATAAATTTTCATGTTAAAAAAAAGGGTTCTATTTTTCTGAATGAATTAGATAATATTTAATGTAAAAGAACATTGTTGTCTTCATGAAAAATATCTCATTAATTCAGCAAAAAAATATTTCTCAAGTGAACAGAAAAAAGCTTCAATATATCAGCAGTCAATACTTGTATTCTTTTTTTTTGTGTAAATTTAAACTACATACAGTTTTTAAAAGACATGTGTAAAAGGCTTATTTAAGCTGCAGCCCACACTGAGGTCATAGGTGAGAGGTTTGATAAATCAATGTCATTGGCTGACTGGGTCCAATTAAGCACAACAGACAGGGTGGATCATTGATCATTTACACAGTATACTGTGTCTCATTTATTATCCTGTTTTGTCACTTGTCCTCCTACATACTCCTCCACAACTCAAGAAAAGTTATAGAACTTTTTAAAAGTAATCTTAACGTCAGTTATATCATCGGTAACACAATAAATCTGTCTGGTTTTGAGTCATGCTTTTAATCCAAGAATTAAAAAATAGGCCATTGTTGGAAAAAAAAAAACATAGGAAATGGTGCACAGTTTTCAACTTTAAAGTAATGCCGACTTTGTGGTTGACTGGAAATCTCTGATCATGTTTATCAGACACACTCTGACTGAGTTAATACCACGCACAGTGGGGACCAAAGAGCTTAGCAGAGTATTGGAACAACAAGTGGTGAGAGAGCTTAGGTGTGTGTGTGTGTGTGTGTGTGTGTGTGTGTGTGTGTGTGTGTGTTTGTGTGAGTTTTAAAAGCACTCCTAATGTCACGGAGTGTATTAACCCTGTGAGGAGTGGATGAGTTTAAAAACGAAAAGAAAAAGAAGATAAGGGTTGTCTTTAAAAAAAATTATAT